>VYXD01012757.1:80112-121087 GCA_013397195.1 Hylia prasina
GCTGTAAAAACTCCCAATAATACTTAAAGAAAGCTAGAAAATCTTTCTCAATTCTGATTTCCTCTCACTACTTAAGTATCCTAATAGCTGTAGTGTGTGTCATGCCACATTTGTAGGTCACAGATGCTCCACATTTCTTGCCCAAGTGTCTTTAGTCAGCTTGCTAGTCCCTCCAAGGAAACAAAACAGCCCCTGATGCTGTCTGTAATCCTTTCCAAACTCCTGGGACACGATCAGCACTCACCTGTGCATGTTTCCATTGGTGGTGAAGGACTGTCCACATACTGAACATTTATAAGGCCTTTCACCTGAGTGCACCAGCATGTGGCGATCAAGGGAGCTCGCTGAGCTCAGAGACTTTCCACAGATGCTGCAGGAATGGTCTGTCCCTCCAGTGTCAGTGTTATGCTGGAGAAAGCAATGATTTTTTTTTTCNCACAAGTAGCTGTTTCATACAGCCTGCAATGCAGCATTTCTGCTGGGTCTGCAGCAAAAGAGGATACAGAGGGACTCAGCAACAACCCATGAGACAAATGGTACTTTGGGATACACTTTTAGCTGTGCAGTAGTTTGGGGTTGTATGAGCAGTAAGGAAAGAGGATGGAATTATGAACTTCACAGCAGAAGATAGACACTTAAAAACACATACTTTTAAAGATAGTAATTTTAAGCTTACTGCATAGTAAGGCAACAAAATTTAATGGCTTCTGAGTGTACATGCAGACTTCTATGGCCATAAAAATGCATTACAAGGTCAAGTTATGGCCATTAGCTACTGTGCTATATATACCACTCTTTCTTACTTGCATTCAGAGACTTGAAGATTTCTTCACATACGAAAAAAAAACCAAACCAAAACTAAAAACACCAGGCGAGTAAGAAAAAAATAATTAAGTAACAGTTACAGTTCAGGAGGAAAAACTGAAGTAATAAGTATCTAGTGAAGCCAGTAATCAACCACACCTTAGCATCCAAAGCAGAACCTTCTGCTGGAGAAAAGGGCAAACCTTTCCTTACTAAGTATGCATATATTTCAGGAGGAGCAAGAACAGGCCTGTAGCTGACAAAAAAAGTGCATTATCCAGTAAAAAAAAAGAAAAAAAGAAAAAAAAAAAGCCTCCCAAAACTGCTATATCCTGTGAAAGACTGNTGCTGCAGGAATGGTCTGTCCCTCCAGTGTCAGTGTTATGCTGGAGAAAGCAATGATTTTTTTTTTCATTGAATGCCCCTTCTGAAGTGCCAGTAAAATATTAGCAAGAACTATAAACACCTTAAATTAAGCAGCTCTAAAGAGCCACTTGGCACAATACCTTATAAGAAGGTGTGCCCTGTAGATACCTCTCCTCCCCAGCCCTCCTCCCTCAACNATATACCACTCTTTCTTACTTGCATTCAGAGACTTGAAGATTTCTTCACATACGAAAAAAAAACCAAACCAAAACTAAAAACACCAGGCGAGTAAGAAAAAAATAATTAAGTAACAGTTACAGTTCAGGAGGAAAAACTGAAGTAATAAGTATCTAGTGAAGCCAGTAATCAACCACACCTTAGCATCCAAAGCAGAACCTTCTGCTGGAGAAAAGGGCAAAGCTTTCCTTACTAAGTATGCATATATTTCAGGAGGAGCAAGAACAGGCCTGTAGCTGACAAAAAAAAGTGCATTATCCAGTAAAAAAAAAGAAAAAAAGAAAAAAAAAAAGCCTCCCAAAACTGCTATATCCTGTGAAAGACTGTGAGGCTCTTCTACACTGTGTCGATTTCAAAATTATGTCTTCCTGCTTCTTAATTTGCATGACCAGTAAAAAGATCTGTACTCAAACAGGATAATAAAACAGGACTTAGGCCTTATGATGGAAGCGGTTTTCCGGATCCTTAGGATAGCTTAAGCTATGCCGAACAGGACACACATCCTTGTTTGAGCCACTGGGTGGGGGGTGGAATGCCAGGCAAGGAAGGAAGGAAAACTACCCACCTCAGGGTTAGGTTTGTGGGGTGTGCTTTTTGAAGAAAATGCAAGGGAAGGCTAAAATAAAAGCAAAACAATGGAAGCACTTCATTGGCTTACACATGGAATTGTTTTTCACCACTGCAAAATGCAACCTGACAAATGAAAAAGTCTTAATAAAAGTAAGAAATCAAGAGCTGGTACTCTGCATACCTGACGAATGTGCATAGTTAGCTGGTGCTGTGTAGTGCAAATCTTTTCACACAGAGGACAGGTATAGGAAGACTTCTCTTCTTTTGTTTCCTGTGGACAAAAGAGAACAAAACAATCAGAAGGAGTATCAGTGTAAAAGGACTAGAAATCTGTCGGTGATGAGGGTGGAAAAACACAGCCCATCCCAAGTACAAAAGGCCACTGCTAACAGAATAACTTGCATTTATACATTCATCATCTGATAGATCCCTCAAGAAAGTTTCAGAAACTTGTGAATTTATAAACAGGGGCGATTTCAACTACCACAGAAGTACAGCAGCTGTTTTAACAGCACACAGATACTCAGCAGCAGCAGTTTAGGACAGGAAGTGAAGACAATTGCAAGGAGCTCAAACTGCCAGGAGGAATTTAGCTGACCAGAAAGTAATTCCTGGAATATCGTCAGAATATATGGGCAAACATCATTATTCTTCCCAAAGATTTTTAATACCACAAGTTGTCAGAACTTCAGATTTTCCACCCCATCTTGATGGCAAAGCACTGTCTTTGTGCCCTATTGTAGGGGCTGCATGTTCTGACTCAGAAGGAAGAGTGGCATTTACTGAATCATCAGCACGATTTCCTTTAGCATCCTGTGTTTCTGCTGGAAGCATCCCATCCAGGCACACCAGCCAGGCCCCACCCTTCTGAAGCTCGCAAGATCTGATGAGATCATAGCAAGAAAGAGGTGACAATGCAGGAGTGTACGTGACTCCAAAAGAACACATTATGAACCCCATCATTCTCCGCCCAGGTGAGAATCAGGAGTAACCATGGTCAAACCACAAGTACAAACAATGAAGCCAACCAGAGAGCTCAACCTGATTTAAGTATGCCCTTGAGACACTGAGCAAAGCCACCACTCTTCCAGCCAAAGATGAAATGGCACTCTTGCAGGAACCAAAGCTGTTTGCCTCAATTTGTCCACAAGGATGGCTACTGGATGATGTAAAGGGCATTTTCACAACCTCACCAGGAAGCCAGGCATGGCTTATGCACCTACGCCTCTATATTAAAAGGAAGATGATTTGGCACTCAAAACTAAACCTCAGTTTTCCACTAGAATGATGCACACCTCTAGTGACAAGACAGTGCGAAAACCATCTCTGCTGACCAATGGGAAAGCATAATTTTTATGTCAAGGGACATTTTCTACTGAAGTTCTTTGCCAGCTATCTTAAGTGTCATTAGTAAAAGCTTGAAAACAAGGAAAAAGCAGAACCTATTCTCAGCAGCTCTTCAGATGCAAGTTGATGGGTATGAGTGTGTCTACGCATTCCCTCTCTCCATACAATTCTCTCCCCGCAGTGATATTCCAAAGTCATCAACTCAGAAGCAATCATTTCCAGGTTGTCAGACACAACCATTCACAAAGAACATTGAGAATTACTAACCCAAGTCTCTGTGACAAATTCTCTGGCACATTAGGACAGCAAGATGCTGCCACAGTGTTAGAGGAAGTTCTTTTTTATGTCTCAGTAAAGCACTATCCCCTCCTGCATGATTTGGGGAACTAGAGAGTCCCTGTATTACATTTTGTTTTCAAGAACAGGGCCATAATAATTTTGCAGTAACTTCTGTGACCTGTGGACATGGATGAACAGCTATTTTACCATTTATTTACCATTTTGCCTGAAGAAAACAAGTTTTGAGACTTCATTTCTAAAATGAAAGGATTAGATTCTCCCACTTCTCCCCACTCTTTTGCTTGTACTTGTTTTTCCAACTACATTTCAGCCTCTACATCCCAAAGGTAATCACTGTAGACTACACATACAGGCCAAGGTCTGATGTACTAGCACTTGCAAAACATAAGAAAGAAAGCAAGAAAGGCTGCCATTATGAAGTCTGAACACTCAAAGAAAATTAAAATGCATTAATCTCAGTGCCCCTTCCCCATTTTTATATACAAACATGTAAGTCACAAGCATTCATTCCATCCTACTTACACAACTTTAATTTTACTATATGCAACCTGACCATAGAGTAATGCTCAGCTCCAATTATACTGCACCCTGTTAAAAGCTGGCTCGAGACAGAGAACACAAACACACTGTGCTGTGAGGAAAACTCCTGCATACGTGATGACAGTTTAGATGATGTTTAATCCCCAGACTATTTCTGCAAAATTATCAACCCACTACTGGTTTTTTGCCCCCCTCCTCTTAAAACAAGCGCTGCAGCTCTACATGATGCACTTGATGATTTCAAAGCCTGCTTTCCAGACTGCCTTCTCTTCAAATCAGCAAATTAACAGAAGATAGAGTAATTACTGGTTCACCTTGAAGCAAAGATCAGAAACACACTATAGCTCAGGCAGAGCTGATTAGTATTGAATCTGGAGTTTATTATTAACTAAAACCCAAACTTTCTCCAGTGGTCAGACAGGCTACATGCTGCATACCATGACACAGCTCAAGCAAATCCGTTGACTAACGCAATCCAGAAAACCAAAAAACATTAGCATCCCTACTGTAAGAGTACCCCCATTCACCAGTTTAAAACACAGCACTCAGCTACCCCACCAGAGCCAAGTTGGTGAAAACACCGTTCTTGAACTGAAAGATAAAATTAGCAGCTCATTTGTCAGCTACTCTCCCTTTAGTAAGTCAATCTGGCACAACTGCTCTGCATTCAACTGATGGCAAATGCTTTTGGAGTTGTGCATTAAGTCTGTTTTTCTCCAGCACAAAAAACACCTCTGTCACACTTTCTATTTTCTTCAAGAGCAAAGCAAATGAGAAGTTAAAATACTTGCAAGCTGATGTGAGAATATGCTTATTAGACTATGGGTAGACGGCAGCCAAGATAAAGTCAGCATTATAAAGAGAACCATAGACTTTAGGACAAAGGTTCAGGGCAAAATGTTTCACTGCCAACTCATGGGAAACAGCAGTCAGACCCAGAAAATCAGCTGTTATTATCTTTGAAATTATAATAAGGGGCATATTCTGACCAGAATCTGAGATCCTTGCACTGCTGCACACTAAAACAATTCAGTGCATTCATTCTGCTACACTGAAAGTGGAGATTCCCTGTATTAGAGCATGCTAACAAGACTGATACCCACTTAGTATTTCACATCTCACTTGTATTTTCTCAGTAATGTAGTAGCCATTTGCCCCTCTGGCCTTAACAATCTTCCAGCCTAAAGACAAATAGGCTATTTACTATGTTTTCAATGTATTTGTTTATTTTTACGCTGTAAGAATCCCTCCTAATCCTGTCACATTTACTCTAGAGCTTCCTTTGATTCGATGCCCACCGAAATACCAGGTGGAATAAAGGTCACCAACACTAATAAACTTCCCTGAAGCCAGACCACATGGTGTACCGGTGGACAGCTGTGAAACAGCACTGCTCTGAGACTGGTCTGTACTCCAGTGCCTCACTTCACATGATGAAATCAAGGAACCAGGGAAGCCCCTAAGTGAGAACATTGTAAATAAATCTTAGAGCCAGGTGCTAGACAACAGAATCTCACAAACTCAGCTGTCTGTAAACTGCCCAATCCTCATTTAAAGATGTCCATTTACAGCTAATGGCTTTTAACTCCTTTCATGCTAAAAAATCCAAGACAAGTCATAAGTCTGTCAACTGGGCAGCTACTCAGCAAGCTATTAATAAACTACTATAGGAACATCACATGAGTCATGCCTCTCAGTCTTTCTGGTCCCTGTTACATCTTGAATCGTTTACAAAGTCTCTGTGCTTCACCTCAAGCTCTAAAGTCAAATGACCACAGGGATCTGGGGGTTTTCTTGATATTCTGCAGCACCTTCTTTGGTGGAGCTTGGCCAGCAGGAGAAAAACACAGATATAAATAACCACAGCTTAACTGATACAACTCTCTCCTTTCACTTGCTCAGATCAATATTGCTATCAGCTGGTGCCATCAACTGGTAAATGGAAAAACCTGATAAAAGCTACATATATTTACTCTACAAAATTCATAGAAGGCATTCTGCAATAGCTCTTCAGGCTTTCATTAACAAAAAAGTTAAGGGCACCTTACACTACACATATGAACTGAGCATCCTGATGAATGCTTTGTTCCACCTTTAACCATAAATCACCTGAATCTTCTGCAGGGCAGCTACACACCTCATGAATTTATACGAATGCAAGAGCCTGGAGAAAGGATGCAGCAGGACAAAATGGCAATTCTTAGGTGACTCTGTCATTGCTAGGGGCATCTGCTAGACCAGCTCACCACTGCATAGCACTGGAGCTCATGCTCAAATGTTTTATGTGTCAATCTGTGAAAGCAAGTGGATCTTTCTGATTCCCGGTTTTCTAAGTTATTGTCTGGAGAGATACCAGAAAACATACATAGAGGAACAATGGCAGAGGCAAAAAATAACTGCTATGGGGAAAAAAGACTGAGCAATCAATAAAAACATAAATTACATCTTATCACTTTCCAGGCAGCTGTTGTCTCCCCTTTGCCCTCCCTGCATTTGGGTTTATGTACCTGGTTCCTCCTGCCAATCCGATTTGGTGCAGGAGACTTTGAGGGGGATTTGACATTTTGAGAATTCCCGCCGTTTTCAGCAATCTTCCCCACGTTCATCACTGCTGACATCATGGCGTCAATGGAGGACAAGTCTGCTCCGTCCAAACTGCTTGGTGAACTTGGTGATACCTTATAGCTGTTTAAGCTTTCCAGCTGCTTCTCTGGAATTAAAAACAAAAACACACATAGGAGTTCCTAGGCCATCTTAAGAAAACCCCAAACATCCCACAGTACTTTCAGCTGCCTGTAACTCACATCACACTCTGCTGGATCATCATGGAGCACAGGCAACAGGCCATAATAACTGGAATTCTTATAGCAGGACAAGCTTCTCACATTGAAATCCATAGGACAAAGTGTACATTTTTCTCATAGGACATTCCCATTTTCTTCATTTTCAACCTTAATTCAATATGGAGCTTATAGAGTGATTTACTTTACATTCTCCTGCTGTGAAATGGTATTTTGTAGGTACCTTGTGATCACCATGAACTCGTAGAGCAGTACTGATGAATGCACACTCTGGTAAGCACAATCATTCAAGCAGGCATGAGTTTTAAACAGGAGTGCACAATTAAGGCATTAGTAAGACAGCGTAGGGTACTGAGTTCTCTTTTAAGTGTGGTTTAAGTTAGCTCTGTATACAGAATAAGCTAAAGTAGCAAAAATCCAACCAAAACAAAACCCTGTATTCCCGTTTCCTCTTTACTGCCACAGATGGCACATATGTGATTTTGGTATACCAAGCCATGGAGAATATGCATTACATACATGACTAATGTCAGAGCTTAAGCTGTCGAGGTTTGAACTTCTCCATCACATGCTGAAAGTAGCAGGGATGCTCCTATCTCAGATACCAAACTCAAAATACACCTAAAATCTCATCTCTGGCTTCTTAACATAAAGGCATGTCAAACACACAGGAAAAAGGCCTTCTATTTTCCTCTTTGCAAGTTTGAAAAGGAAGATGCTTTCAAATTAAACCCTCCTTTCCCCCTCAAGAAGTCTCCTTAACAGGAACACCCTGCAAGTCTACTGCTCTGTCACCTCTAGTGGAAAGAACAGAATCTTAATGTGTGTTGTGAGAAAGTCACTGCAACAGGAGAGTATGTGAGGGTGAACAAGGAAGAACACGTTTGTCTGTGAACATTTGATCTCTGCATAATACTGTCTTTGGAACATAAGTTTGAGGATTATAAACAGGTGGTTTTTTGAGGCTAAGTTATGTGGTGCCAAGTTACTGTGAGCCAAGAAAATCTTAGTTTGGAAGCCTGCAGTGCTGGTTGAGAATTTATGTGCCCATGCTTCTGTTCAATCTATTTTATACTTTTCAGACAGATAGAAGTTAGGGATGGGAAAAGAAATGTTTCCACCAGTGCTTCTGCTCAATGTATCTTATACTCTTCACACAATAAGGTGTATGGATGGGTGAGAAATGATCCTACATTCTTAAGCAATGCCCTAATTTATAGAGTCACAGAGCTAGTTGAACCAATTACCTTCATCTTTCTCCCCTGATTGACTGTGGCTCTCTTCTGGGTTGCTGGTCTGCTCACTTAGTGTAGTATGTATAGTTGGGTCTGGCTCTTCAGCCTCTTCTTCAGCAGCACCCTCTAGCACTACAAGAGAGAGAAGGAAAAAAGAGATAGGGAGTAAGCTTTTATGGAAACCATCTTAGGAAAGTAAGACTACAGCCCTTTATTGTGAGACTCCCCTGACTATCAGACAGCTCTGTGACAGAAGCACACCAGCACTGCCAGTGCAGCCAGGTGCCCATTCTCACAGGCACCCAGGCACTTGGGCTGGAAGATGCTGCTGCCCAGTTTGAACCCCTGCCCAGCTTGGTCTGCAGCATTAAGCCAGCAAAAAATGGAGGAAGAGAGAGCAAGCTAGCCTATCACTGACAATAGTGACATTTGATTAAGAAGCTGGAAGAATATTCTGCACCTAGAGAATTTAGGTGATTCAATTTCATACATGCACCGTTCCCCTCTTCTCTTCTTGGAAGATTAACATTTACACCATTACATGAATTCATGGTGGCCACCTTCTTCCTTCTAGCAGTGGTGAAATTAATACAGAGGTTTCTGGGACCATTTGGCACATTCCTCACATCCACTGCCCAAGGTTCCCACATGAGATGAAGACATAAGGAACCACTGTATGTGCCAATAGAATTCCTCCACACCCCTTTCTGAAACCACAAACTTATCATGCTATCATTGGGGTTTAAGGAAGGGTTCCTGTTCTCTCTGGAGAATGACAGGGCAGTTAAACATCATTTTTAGTAGTGATGGGGAATGATCAACACATGAGAAATAGGAGTTCTCTGCCCACAGCACTCATGGCTATTGACTCTGGAAAAAGTTATTTGTAATATGGAAAACCACTGATATGTTTTTAACAGAGAAATATACCTTTATAACCTTACAAGCAAAATGTTTATTTCATTATGAAAACAAACACACTGTGGACATTTCATCATCTCAGATTTACAAATCACAACCAGTAAGCTCAATACAGGTTTTCCTTTTATCAAGGGAACAGAGACAATTGCCTTCACACCACAGTTAACAGGGTTTCTTCCTCTTAAAACAATGACATTCTCAAGGATGACATGCAAATCAGTCACGCAACACATCTTCAAATGCTGTTTGAACAGCATTTGAAAGCAACAAATGACTGTTACCCCAACAGCCAACAATTTGGAGCACTCAAGAACAGGCAGGCAAAAACAAAGTGCCCACCCTGCATCATGTGGTTCCCCCTTTCTCACACCATGCCAGACAAAGCAGTGGATTCAACCCTCCTACACTGAGCTGCCGACCTCCTTAGGAGTGGCTCACAGATGCTGTGGCACAGCAAGTCACTGCAGCCTAGAGACAAACCTGGGACCTGACTAAGCCCAGGTAGTGTAAGGCTCAGGAAGACATCAACCGCTTAACAAACACTGCTTGCCATCTTCACCTTCAAAACCAGAAAAGCAGACTAACCTGAACAATTCAAATTAACTTTTCCCTAATTATTTTTGTACTTTTCCGTTAAGAAAATACTAGTGATCCCTGCGGCACAGGGATTTCTTGCTCCAAGGTGAGGCCAAGCACCCATCCTTCTGTTTTCTGCAGTAATTATGGGAGCCATTTATTTGTTTGGCTTTGTTTTAACTGTTGTAACTGCTGTAACTTCACTGTTATTTTGTTTGCTTTTAAAAAAGGTCCATGTCATTCAAGAGCAACATAATTATTTCTTTCCCCCCTGCCCCCATCTTATTTTAATCACTTACATGGTAGCTTACTTTTGAATAGAATAAACAACACAGTTATTTTCAAGACTGGCCTAAATTTAAAACTGCTTGCTCTATCTGCTTAGCACTGCCAAAAATAAAGACCACTTTAAACTATTTGGAGGTATTTCTGTTAAAAAAGTGGTTTAGTATTTTTAAAAAATCCCTAAACAAACAAAATACACAATTCCTTCCAAAATACACATATTCATTCCTCTTTCAGTCAATACCTAGCACATCAATGTCATCACAGATACATCCTGGAAAAAAATCTATTGTGTAACTGTGAAGACTCCTGTGTTTGCCAAGGTAACTTTAAGACAGCTTAGTGGCTTCCCAGAGAACTACAGTCGGAATTCCTAGTGTTGCTTTTAGCAAGACCGAAAATGGGAAATGCACAGAGACAGCCTGCAGAACAGGCAGGCATATATGCACATTAAAAAAAACCCTACCTACTGTTTCAGAAAAACCTGCCAACTTGCTCTCTTGTTTTGGTGGTGGGGTTTTTTTTTGTCTTTTTTCCCCCAGGAGGAAAACTATGTATTATAGTATTACAGCCTTTCATAGTTTCTGTAAGCCAACAGTTATTTTTCTTTTCTGAACCCAAATATCTTCCTCCAAATGCAAGCAAATATATGTAGTCAGAGATCTTGTCCTTACCACCATTTTCTGCACATTAAAAATTTCCAATTTTGAAAGCAGTCTAGAGATCACAAGTGAACTGCCGCTGCATGCTTTTATTTACCTATACATTTCCCACTCTCTTGCACGAAACAAAAATGCACCACTGAAACAAAGACAACTGCATGAGCAGCACACACAATTTCAGAAGCATGACTTTCTATTTGCAATAGGATATAGAAACAATAAGAATGCTGGGCCAAATCACTCCTTCCTGTGGGAAAACCCGTGGCAGAGCGCCTTTAGGCAGGAACACACTGAGAGATTTCTCTTGCAACCTTGTTTTTTTTTTTTTTTTTTTTTTTTTTGCTTTGGGCTGGTTTTGCTTTTTTTTTCCCCCTCTTCAAAAAAACCGCATCACTGAGGATGGGGAAGTGTTGGGATTTTCTTCCACAGCACCTATGAAACTCAGGGAATCAGACAGGCAGCAACCAGCACAGATGCCCTATGCCATACTGCCTTCAGGACTGTAAACCCTCCCAGCTCACACCAAATGCCCCGGCATGGAGGTTGTGCTGAGAGTCTCCTTCCTCCCTCTCCCCAAAAGAAAACAAAGACCTCCAGGAAAAAGGATAAACAGGAAATAAGCTGAGAAACAGCGCAGCCTCAGGTTGCATTCAACATCGGACCAAAGCCTCTAGGAAACAGGGAAGTGGTCACAAGCATTCAAGTCATCTTCTACTTTGAAGAAACCCCCCAGTGTCACATTCATCCTGTGTGAAAAGGAGGAAAAGCAGAGAGCAAGTGACTAAACAAGAGCACTGACAAATGGTAGGGGGGACTGCACCAAACAAGACAATGCAGCCCTCTCTGCACGGCCACACCAAGAGACCTGTCTTTTCAGCAGGAACGTGCTCCTTCCACTTGATGAGGTTGCTGACAAAATCAAACTGGGGCAACTTCCATCCCACAGAGAGCCCTGAGGGGCCTATAGTTCCTGCTTCTGACAGAGGTGACATCCACCTTTGATGCCCCACATAACCAGCTAATGGGAGAGACATAGCAAAAGCAGAGCTTACAAAAAAAACCCAAAAAAACCCCACCTTGTTGCTTCCCATTCAGTCTGTACAGGAAGACATTTGCTAGACCTATTTCCTCCTTTGGGATGAAGTATGACTCCACTGTATGTTAAAGCTGAGCCCATCAATAATTACTCCCCCTGCTTTGCTTATGTGTATTTATTTGGGATTTTTTATTTGTTTGTTTTAAGACCACTCTACAGCTATGGCTGTTTCTCCTTCTGGCGAAGAGCATCACAGATGAAGCAAAAAGGAGAACACAGGCCACAGGAGAAGGAAGAACAAAGGAGAAAAAATGATGAGTCTTCAGAGTCACAGTCACTTGACTTGCAACTGAGACGCAGCTACACAAGCACAGAGCAGCACGTCCTAGCCCCTGGGAGCTGGTACAAGTCTCTGTTCCAGATTGCTCCACTGTCTTTGCACATGAGCTCTCCCTTCGGAATAGATAGGAAGAAACGTACAATACAGGCAAGAAGGGGGAAAACCTGGTACACACAGCACAAAGCTGCTTATTGTTCTGCCTTCTGAAAAAAATTCCATATTAATGTTAAAAGTAGAAGCCATGCACTAATTGGGCCAGGGCAAGATTAACACTCTTGGCCAAATAGTTTTATTGGTTTCACTAAACATACTGTAGTATTTAGTACAGAATACAGTGGGGGAGAAGAAACAGGGAAAATAAATGACAGGTTTAGGAATGCGCATCCCCCCCCACCACGCCTTTCAAACCACTTTTTCCCATGAGGTACAAACAGGAATCCTGAGCCTTCTTCATCATTTCCATCTTAGCAACACTAGGCTTAGTCAAGGCTTTCCCACTGTTTTTTTCCTAAGTGGCACGAAAAAACCCCAAGGATCATTTAAATGAAGGCCAGACCTGCTAGTATACAAATTTAGACAAGAGCAGAACTTCAAAGAGAGATATCACATTTGAATAAACAAAGTTTACTGTTCACCCTTGAGATTATAATACCTAAGAATTGCTACACTGCACTCCAAAGTGCTTCTGATACACTGGTCTCCTACTAAGCTTCTACGCAGAGGAGTGGACTTTATTCCCAGGGCACAAGGCAACACTCCCAAGCACAAATGGTCACTCCCACCCCAAAAGAGATGCGCGCTATCACCCGCACTACCTTTTGAACATAACTTTCCATCAAAGCCCGCTGGAAGGAAAAAGGGTGAAAAGGCATCATGTGGGAAGAAAAAAGGGTTAATACTATTCAAAACACGGCCTCAAGGCAAAGGAAAACCAAATGAACCAAGTTTTCCCAACTGACCTTTTTTAATACCAACTCTGCCCTTGCTACTGAGGTGTTGGTGCTGACTCCGCATCACAGCAGTAGAAAATTACACTGGGAGCGTCACCTCACCGTCACCACTGCTGGAGCACCAGTACAGAGCAGCCCACAGGGAAAGGAAGACAAGCATAGAAAGAAGGAGAGTGGCATGGGAGAATCTGGCGGCTGCTCTTTCACTTAACAGTAAAAAACTAAGACTAACACTACCTCAAAGCTTTTGAACTTGCACCTGTAAGTAACATTTTCCTCTACAAAAAAACTAAACCAAGCACAAAAACAACAACCAAAAGGAGTAACATCTATTGAAGGGTACTCTCTGAGCACTAAAGACACACTCTTCTCCTCTATAAACTCTCTGAGCTATTAGTGAAACTATCATTTTACTCGTGTTAGTGCAGGTATAATACTTTACCTCTTGAAATAACCCTGTGAGTCTACAACATCCGTATGTCTAACTTGTACACAAACAGATACACCCAGACATGGAACAAGCAAGTGAACCACATGCTCATGGACATGCTTTAAAACTGAGTTATGGAGGATCTTCTGGTGAGAGTGGGACAGGGAAGAAGTGCTAAACAAGAACAAGACGATCCCTGTATTTCCAGACTATTTTGCATGTTTTTACTGTAACATCTAACAGTTAGGCTAAATTTTAAATATTCAAACATATTTACTCCTCCTGTTTTACTTCCTTGCAAGGATACATGATGGGATACATGTGCCCATTAGTTTTCATGCAGCTTTTAAAAATCCCTTTTTGGTGACTTATGGACGAGTAATGCTCCTCAGGACTTTGGCTCAGATGACCAGAAGCGTCTCTCCACAAAGCATACCAGAATTTGAACTTAGCTAATGCCTTTAGTGAACAACTCTGAATCACCACGATACTCTGGCATTACATTGGTGCAGTACACTGAAAACAAGGAAGTTGTACTAATATAACAATGAGACAGCATACGGACAAAGCAGGGGTTTCCTGGGTGAAATTCACCTTTATGGTCCAACTGGTTTACAGCAATGCATGCAGCTACCAGGCAGCCTTAATATAAAATGAATTTGTGCCCATCCGCTTGGCCCTGTGCTCCATTTGCTACCTTGAAGAGGGAAGCCACGTTTGCACCTTTTGCAAGCGCTGTGTGCCGTGGGAACAGCCTTCACACAGGAGCCTGTGGTCGTGCTCGGCTAGAAAAGAGAACTCGGGCAAAAGCTGCTCCGGCACCAAGAGCGAAAGCGAAACCTGACAGCCCCCTGGCTCCCAACAGGAAAGCCCAGCACACTTGGTAATCACCTCACAGAGTTTGATCTGAGCCTGCACTGAGTTCCCGACCAGCACTGCCCTTTCTGGGAACAGCAGTGCCACACAGAACACACAACACTGCAAGAACTGCAATAACCTATGGATGCATTTAGGATCAGCAGCTGCTGATGAATTTTGACACTTTTGTAATACCTTAGCATTCTTCCCCTGACCAAAGACCTATCTGTGAGGTGCTCCTCATCTCCTCATACAAGTTTGTATCAGCTTGTTGGCAAGTACCTGGCCCTCCAGGAAGCCTTTGTGACAAAACTGCAGTTAGCTTCAAGAGCTTATTCAAGCAAAAAGGATACTGAGATTTGAAGACAGCATAACAAACCTGGGACCGTCAACACCACATTCAGGCAACAAAATAAAGTCAGAGCAACAGGAGAGTAAAACAAGTGGCTCTAAGCAGACATCTGTCCATTCCTTCCCCATGTTGACAACTGCAAAAACTCCTCCATCCTTGCCTGCCTGCACAGCTGTGAGGAGGCCAGTGGGAAGGGAGTCTGGCTTCCCCCAGTCACTGGGAATCACGGCAACGCAGGGGAAACACGGAACAAGACAGGCCTTGGGCTTTACCCAGCACGTCCCCTCCCCTGCGCCCTCCCCACTGGCTGAGGAAGGACACAAAAGCAATACTGTCTGTCCTTATAAGCTCTGCTTTGCATGTGTTCGGGGAGTGGGGACAGCTGTGCGGATGGCTCGCAGAGTTCCAGGAAGTCGATGTGTTTCTTGGCTTTAACTCCAGTTTATTTGCCTTAGATGAAGTGGCGACCCGAGAAAGTCTCTTCACATCTTCCCTGGGCTGGCACTGGCTACAGCAGGGCAGCACTCCTTGGGACATGCCCTGGGGTCTCTCCCCACACTATCAATCTTCCCTGGTCCGGTTGCTGCATCTCTCACTTGAGCCAGCACTGGCTTACATCCCACTGGGCAAGGGAACAGCCTTGGAATACGGTGTGGGAGAGGGTGGGAGTCCAGAGCTGAGCCAGAGGCTGGAGGGAGTGGGCCCTAAAGGTGGGATGGAAGTATCATGCAAAGGCAGGACAGGTCAGGCAAGTGGCATCACACTGCCTGCCAAAACCACTGCCCACATGGCCTGAAGGAGCCCAGGAGGAGGCAAGAGAACAGAGGGGCAGGGGGAAGCTGAAGCAAGGACGAGTGGACAACCCCAGCATGCATGTCTCCATGCCCAACAGGCTGAGGGGAAAGGGAGATGCACCTGTCTGAGGGGAGCCCCAGCAATCTTGGGAAAGCACAGCCCTGGGAGACAAAACCTCATCTCCTCCTGCTGCTGCCATCTTAGACAAGCAAGAGGGGATGAAGGATTACAAAATCAGGGAACAATCAAAATGTATCTTTGTGTGTTTGTTGCTTGCGTTTTTTTTTTAATTTTCACATTGCCCTGACAAACCCATTTGACTTACAACCCTGGAGGGGACGTGGGGAGAGCTACAGGTTAATGTCCCCGTCACCTGTGTGCCTAAACAAGTACTGCGCTGAGGGAATGAGATACTTGTCTGAGAGCCCAATGGGTGAGCTAGATGGAAAACATTTCTGAGTAACAGAGAAGAAAAGAGACCTCCCCTTCAAACAGTCCAAGTTACAGCACCCCTCAGCTCTGACTGAGGAGAGGCTGCAGGCACGCAGGGCGGGCAAAGCGGGACGCCGGGCTCAGCTGGGTAGCTGTGACGGAGATGCTGACATCCCCGACAATATATGGCCAGTCTAAACCACGGGATATCTTGTCCTTTTAAGGTGGGCCAAGAGCAAGCATCTGTGCAGCAGCAGCAGCACAGCCCCAGCCTGCCATCAATAGCCCCTGGTGTCACTGAAAAAACAGGGGCTCCTGTGCCATACCAACTGGCTGTGCAGATGCCTGGGCACCCACCCCAAGAGGAGACAATCCGTCTGGTTGTTCCTCTGCACAGCATCACGGAAACAAGGAGGCACATTAGTAACAAGAGGAAGAAAGCCACAAAACCGTGAGGCTGGGCTGCTCCCTGGCAATTGGTGCCGGCAGCTGTTGGGGAGGGAGGGAGGCGGGGAGGGAGGGCCTGTCCCTGTCCCCATCTCCATCCCTCACCCTGATGGCCAGCAGCTCAGCCAAGGGCAGCTTCGGAGCCAGCACTCGAGGTGAAGGTTTAAAGCAATCTCTGGAGGGAGAAACATTTCACCCCCTCACACTTGCTCTTTACATGTAGCCAGAGCTGTGTGTGTGTGCAGGATGGGTTCAGCAGGGATTACAGAGGGAGGATGATACTGAGGAAGATACAGAAAATCTCCTGTGCTAGTGCCCTGCTTCTTGTGCAGTGCTCTGGTTGCAATTCTGTTCCTCCAAGATGAGTATCTGAAGAGTTTCACAGAGGAACTGAATGCACAGGCAATTTTACAAAAATCATTCTGAAAATAGAATAAGCTAGACCAGGAAAAAACTCCTCTTGGAGTAGCTATGTCCCACATGGTGTTTCACCACTCTAACTGCATCCATATGCTAGCAAACACAGGCAAGCCCAAGGGGGAGAGCATCAGTTTGCTTATGGCAGAGCTCCCAACTCATCCTTTGCAGCCCAACCACACTGTCTTTGCAGGAGATGCCAGCACACTCTCTGCTTGGAGCACTGTACCAGGTAGCCTGCCAAAACATTTTATGCTTCACAAGATAACACAGCAAAATGAGAAAAGAAAAAAATAGAAATTACAGGGATTTAAACCCATTTCCCGGTGGTAGTGTTGTCAACCATGAAGATTTTATCATGAGCTGGTAAAATCTGATAGTGCTACAATACTGCACAAAATCTCCAATTTTTTAAGTCAAAATTTTACTTTTTTGACTTTTGGAAAAAGGACAGACACATTACATGCTCAGGAAAATACAAAAAGCAAACTGAACAGATTAATTTTAAAGCTTCAAGCTTTTAAGGATAACCATGATCTCAAATGCTCAACCTGTAATTTTTTAACATACAGAGATAGCAACATAGTGTCCCTTCTCTACACAGTACATTTTGTACTCTGGAACATACACCTTCCAAAACTAAAATGACTTTTCTAAAGAGAGAAAAGAATTGCAGTATCTCAGCACGTTTCTAACATTTTATTTAAAAGCCAACACAGCTGCAATTTAATGTTACTTAAAGATGGAAACCTACATCAAATTACCAAACTTGTTTTAAGCAGAAAGACATTCAACATGCAAATATTTTGCAAATAGAATGATTCAAGAGTTTGAAGCTCTTCTCACTGCTCTTTTCCAGGGAGCATGACTTGCTGACAGGATTAACTACTGCCAGGCTCACGAAGCTGGGAGACAGCTGCCACATGGCAGCCATTTATTACAAAGCTCCACTCCTCTAAAGTTAGGAAAGAGGCAGACTGTTTCATCTGTGTTATCAGCAGGGTTCCTCTGCCCCACAGGCTTTAGTGACTAGGCTTTTTCTAAACAAACACCTCCTTTTCTCCCCCCACCTTGTTAACATCGTATCTTTCTGTATTCTGTTTCTGGTCAGCACAGAAACTATTCCCCCTATCACATCCTCCAAACAACAACAATAACAACAAGATAACCAAGATAACTTAAAAAGTTCAGAAACACAAATCACATCCCTACCCCCTTCCCCTTGAAATAGATTTTTAGAGAGTTTTAGCTTGAGATTTGCAGAGGGGGAAGCACAGGCCACAGGGAGGGGAGACAGAGATATGCTGGAGCAGAGACTCAGAAGCATGCTGTACAGCCCTCCCTCTCCCATCCACCCTAGGAAGCACTTGTAATGTCAGCCTGCAACTGCAATATCCCAAGGGCCTACACAGTTTTTTCATCAGCAAGACAACTGCTATCAGCAAGACACTCTGAGCTTGTATCTCCATGCCAAGCAGACCCTGCAGGCCCACAAGCCAAAGCCAACATCTGCCCCCCACCAAAAGAGGCACAAGCAGATCTCAAGTCAACGAACTCCTCCACTGCGCTAAGGACCAGGAACAGATATAAACCAACCACATAATCTCCATGTGATATTAAGCATAGACAACCACCAGCTGAAATTCTCCTGGTATTGTGAGCCAGAGTTAAAAGATACAAACTAACTGTTTTAATTTTACCAGGAGTTATTGTAGATATGTATTTGCCACAGATGCCAAAGTACCAAAGATCACTCGGACTAAGGTTTATTGCTTCATCCAGGTGAAGGAGAAATCCAGCCTTCAGAAAAATGGCTCTCTCTCACCACCTATGAACATGGTGCCACAGGTTTTGTGAGCACACCCACTGGCTTAGACCAGCTGGCCAATAGCCTTTGTGCTTGTTTGCACTGCGCTAAATTCCGAAATACAAAGTTTCTTTCTTGGTTTAGTTAGGTAAATTAATTACAGCAATCGTGCTGGCAAGCCTCTCCAAGTTGAGATAGGCACAGGAGAGCCACTTGGAAAATTTTAAACAGCAGAGCTACTTGCCAGTGGTACTCTTCAGTATGAGTTTTCTTTCTATTCTGAAGTACATGCAGTGCAAGTAACCTGTGGGAGGTGCTTCCAACACACTGACAAAATGAAACAGCATCTGTTCATTTTCATAAACTGCAACATGCCTGTGAAGAAAGGGCATAGGGATCTTGTTCATCAATTTCTTATGGAATTCAGAAGTCCCCCAGCTTTATCAGACGGTACAAGAAGCCTTCTCAGGAACAATGTATCTCTATCTGACCTGAAAAAATATGTATTTTCAAAACAAGAACTGCATACACACACACACAAATCCCCCTTCATCCACAAGCATATCCAGCTGCTGACCTTCTGAGTTCCTTGTAGTATAGTCTATGCTCTGGGACTTTAAAGGCCTAGCAGGCATTTCTAAAGGATTTTACAAAGTACACAGGCCTGGCCTTGTAAAAGCTCATGAGGAATCCACGGAGGTCATCGTGCAGCTTAGACAGTCTGCAAACAGCATAATCCACGTGCTGGTGAGGTAAGAAATGACCAAAGTCGGGCGGATAGGCCTGAAGACTTCTGCAGGGAATGTTTCCTCCAACAATGCTGTAAACCCTGGAGGAAATGCCTGCTGATCTTCAAAGCCCTTCAGTAGGAACAGCCACAAGTTTCCTGAACATGAGCATTCTGGTTGCAAGGCCACAATCCTCTTAGGCATACAGAGAAAAATATAAAAACAAAGGAATCAAAAAAAAAAAATTAAAATCCACTAAGGTTAATAACTGCAAATAACCAGCAAGACTGACCCTCTACTTTGCAACGAGCTGTCGGATCCATCCAGCAAAGTTTTGATGCTCCTCGGCACAACAGCCCCACGGATCAAGCAGCAGCTTACAATCTCTGCAGCTTTCCTTTTTCTATTCCAGGCAGTCTTCCACACGTGTAGACTCCTGGACAGCAATAGTCAGTTGTTCGGACTACGAGGGGATGCTACAGCTGTGGCTGCACAAGGTGTCCACCGTAACTAATCAAGGCCACTGCAGTGTGCTGCACTGCCAGCAGAATTTTAGGTACAGCCTTCAGTTGCCTGACGGGTTTCACAGGCGACCATGAGTAAAGGGGAGTCTGGACACCTGCACACTGCAAAGAATTGCAGGAAGTTTATTTCAGGAACGCTGGGGAAAAGAAAAAAAAAAAAAAAACAGACAAAATTGTGAACAGGTTTCTTCAGTAAGTGAAGTTTCAAGTTGCTATTACTCCAGCCAAAAACGTCTGCTGCTAGTCCAAAACCACCCTCTCCTTCCAGAAAACCAATTCTACTGCTAGTGCTTCACACATTTCCATGAAACAGATGATACAGACAATTCTTGAAACAATTCACATATGAAAAGGGAAATTCATTTCCTTAGGCTGACTCCATTGATACATGTTTAACAAAAACATTAGCCTGAAACAAACTCAGATGAACTGTGTATACATTCAACCCAATTCTGGGTAAAGTAGTAGCTGCAAATAGAGAAAAATGAACAACCACAGCAACAAAAAGTGATCAAGTGGCCTGTGCAACCACCCCAATTTCTGCAGGAGGACAGAAAGAGTTTGGCAGTGGAAACTTGAGTAATCACTTTCATATATGCACACACAGCGAAGCAACATTGAAATATCATAATCTGACCTACGGTACTGAAAGTCACACTTCTTTTGAGGAGCGATGCTTCCACATTTACATTTTCTCAGCCATATAAACATACACGCCCACACAGCCACCTTCTTTTAATTCTAAGCATGAAATCATCTTGCTTTAAAGTTTTAAGCCAGTACACACTATAACAATATTTTTATTTACACTGATATTGCTAAGGTCACTTAGAATATACTCTACAACCAGAAGTGAAGAAAACCTTAAGTATTTTAAAAGAACCACGAAAGAAAAAAAAAAAAATCTGATATTCATCAATTACGTTACAACTCTTTCAAGAACAGACTCTTATTTCTACCCAACTGAGCGATTCAATCCTCCAAATTTCACACAAAAATTGTTCTCATTCAGAGCAAAAGAAAAGGACAAACAAAACTCAACACAAGAACTCATACTTTCACTCAGATGCTAAATTGCAGGAGCTGTTTTCCACTTCCAGTTCAAAGACTGTTGTTTTGCAGTAAGCTTTATATGCCTCATGGTACTCAAGCTTTCAATATAAAAAGATACCAAAGAATTATTCAGGCAATCAGTAGCCATCTCAACCTGTACAGCAGACAAGCATGTCTATGAATGAGTTAGAACAGGAAACTGAAACAAGAATGCAAGCAAAGCCACTGTTTAAATGAATTATTTTTTACTGTAAGGTGAAAAACTTTTAATCTACCCACTCATTTCACACATGGTAACGTGCAACTATCATTCTACCAAAAATTAGAAGAGAGTCACCACCAGATTTGTTTCACTCATTTCTTCACGTGAACTTCAAATGGGGCTTCTGAAGCTAGAAGATTTTGCCATCCCTATCTATTAACAGCTGAAGACAGAAACTGGCCCTTTCCTTATCTGTTAGGGTCTGGCATGCCATGGGGCTATGAAGGTAGGCACGTTCATAAACAGAAGTATGTTCAGCATTTTCACACCAAACTTGAAACACTATTCAATACAAATCTGACATAAAAAATATGAGAGCTTGCAGGTTCAAAAGATTCTCAGTAAACACACCCCTTTAAACTTCCTAAAATCTCCCAACATGGAGGATTTCTGAAGTAACAAGGTCTTTAAAATAGCAGTAAGGAAGCTCCCTGAAGGGTGGGGTAATTGGGAGGGTTATCACACCTCTGGGGGAAGTCACAGGCTCTATCTTGGCAGTGTTTCATCCCTTCATATACCCAGGGGACTGATTAGTTCATGATAAGCAATTAGGCACCCTAGGGAGGACGGTTAACCGTCTTACCAAAACAAAAAGGCTGCACAAATGTAAGTCTCATTAGATTAAAGAAACACTATCTGCAGAACAGCAAATTTGCGCTTATTCCCTTCTACTGGAACTTGCAAGTACTATATTTTGCCTACATATGGCACACACAGATCTCAGAAATCCTAAATTTGAGCACGTACTTGCTGCTAAATTGGTAACAAATGCTCTGAAGCATTTTCTTTCCCAAGACACCAGTGCTGTGATGTAGGAAAAAAGGAGGAGGGACAGAGGGGAGGAATACAGTAAATACTGATTAGTAGACTTGAACTAGCAATCTCATTCATTTAAATTCTCTTCCTCATTGTTAAAATAGTCCCTAACCAAGGATTAGCTGCAGAAAGTGGGACCTGGAAAGGCTGTATATGGCAGAATGCTGACTGAATTTTAGAATGAGACCCCCAGTCAGCAGCAGACCCACCATTACATGCCTCGTTCCTTAAAAAAAAAAAAAAANTGCCTGCTGTGGGGCTTGTGGTGAGGCATCCACGCATATCACAGTCCTACCCATGTTCAATCTTTATCTCTGATGAAGCAGAGGGACAAATTCATCTTTTGCCTGCCAGCTGATGTAAAAGCTCCAACACACTCCAATGGTGCTGCTCCTGACTTACATCAGGCTCAGTGTATTTCAAAGTACTTAGATGGCTTAAAATATGAAGGAATGCTTTTCAATAAGACGACCCCCTGTCCTTTTCTGTTCTTTTATCTTTTTTTAACAGTTTGCCATCCAGTGATAGGAGGGAACCCCAGCTGCATAGCCTGAGCTTTTATCTTCTGCTGACCGTGCAACAACACAAAGCTCAGCGCTGGATTTCCTGCTGCTTGCCGAAAGGGGCTGTTCAGCTTGTTTAAATATTACTTGCCTTGGGAGCCTTGGAGTTGTGCCCAAGCACTGTACTGTATCTTCCCAGCATCCATTTCAGCATGTACTTTAAAGGTCTTCAGGTTCCATGTACTATGCTCCCTCTGCTATGGGAGGAGCCTCATGACTCCAGAAAAGAAAAGAAAGAAACCCCATTCAACTCCTCCCTCTCTCCCAGTTTTCCCCACTAATCCCTCTGCCTCATTCCATTACACAGGTAACAGAAGTCCCAGTTCATCCCAAAAGCATGCAAACACATTTAGCCCCATAAACTGAACCATAACCTGAACTGAAAGGTAAAAGACGTTTTTGGTACAAAAGTCTACAGCTAGGAAGAAATCAGATGCCATGTATCCTGTACAGCAAGCGACCAGTGTGCAGTGAGCAAGCAACCAAGAAAGTACAGTACCAAAGTGGATTGAGTGCAGCAGCCTCCTGCCATACTAAATTTATAGTCTCCATCATGATTTTAGGCAAGAAGAATCTTTAAACACAACCTTCTTCTGAATTTGCAAACTTGAACATTAAGGCACCTTCCTCTCCCATTCAGAGTGGTGATGAAAAAAACTCACTGTTTTCACAAAACCAGAAAGGATTTTCCAGCCTTTAGGAATTCTTTCAGAAGCTCTCTTTTTCACAATTATCGTGCCAACGGGAGGCTGAATCCTGGCTACAAGGTCAGGAGGAGATAACCTTGGCCAATAGAAATGATCTGCATCAGCCCAAAGGCAGCGCCAGGCCACCCATTAAGCAGCCCAGCAGGCCTCACTGTTAACCTGTGTGCAGCCGGAAACAGCTGATAGGAACAGAGAAACAGGAGGTAAAAATCCAGATTCACAATCTATGTGTGACAGCTGTGGACACAGCCATTCGAATCAGGAAAACGTCAATAAATACTGTGAGAACTGTCCGGTAAGAAGATGTCTCTCATTTTCCACGGCAGCTGGGATGCAGGGAATACATGCACCCCCACAAGCTGATGCAGGATTGCAGGAAACTCAAGGCTGGAAGTGAAAACCTGCTTTTAATCCATTCTGCTTTGCCTCAGCCTGCAGCATACAGACTGATTTAACCTGATGTAAGCCACAGCTGTCATTCAGAAGGACAGACTGCCAGTCCTCACTTTACCCCACAGCTCTGGCCACGTGTTCCCCCTCCGGCTTCATGCCAGTTCTAGAGTTTGAACAACCACATGGTGATCCAGGATCATGGAACAGATCTGAATTGAGATTTGTGTTTGTTTGGGTTTGGTTTTTGTTTGTACTTAAAAATGCACATACATACAGTTTCATCAACAGCCTTCACACATGGGACCTGAGACATAGTCAAATTACACCCTCTATTTGAGTGAGGGATGAGAGACCTGAGCAAGAATGTTGTCGGTAACTCTACTCCTGCGGTGTTGCAGTACCAGGGAAAGATGAAAAGATGTAGTGGAACGAACCCACAACCGGCTCCATCTCCAGACTCCCTCCTCCCACTCCCCCCTCACTCCCTTCTCTCCAACTCAGAGCTCACTTGCAACATCTCTGCCATAAAAACATTTAAAAATATACCTGAAGTTCAGTTTTCCGATTAAACCTGGTGAGAATAGGTTCACAATAACATAAACTACCACAATTAAAATGTCTCTACTGCACCTGGATGGCATCCCTGGATGAGGAGAGTAAGAGAGGCAAGAGCAGTCTTAGGCAACGAGTTAGTACTTTTCTGCTTACCTATCCAATTTTTCCTACATCAAGGACTGGGTGTAACTTTTGCACAGTGCTAAGCACAAAACAAACACATCTCGAAAATATCCACCTCCCTTCCCGCACATGGCTGAATTAAGCCTAATTTTCAACTTGTTTGTTTGTAAACTTTTGTCAATGACCCTGTCCCCACGCACAAAGACAAAATTTACCCCCTCCAATACCACTCATGCTTCATTAAATCACATCAGTAACAACGCTGAAACAGCCTGCCACCGTGTGCCACATGTGTACCAAGCACAGCTCCAGAGCTACCAGCAAGTAGGGCAAGCAGCTCACCTGGAGTGCCCAGTTAGAGACAATATTTACAAACCTTGGGCCCCTGGATTTAGCTTACAGCACAGTGGGAATGGCACACATGCTTCCACAGGGGCAGTTCACCTCCTGGAGAGATTGGTATTCATTGTAAAATGCATCACCTTAAGGGGATGAGATGGGTCAGAAGTAGAGAAAAGAAACCAAAGCTGCAGAGGGACAGGACGTGTTGCCCTGAGCATGTCCTCAGGCACTGCTAGCTCACATTGCTTGCACCATCTGATCTCTCAAAGCTAAACATGGAATGTAGGTAGCAAGTCATAACTGCTGCACAGGCCTGGAGACGTGACCCATCAGCTGTTTCTGCATTATAATTATTGCACTGGGGCACAGCAGGACCAAAAGTTTGCCTGGGCAGATTTCTGCAAAGTTCTGGCTTGTTAGAAATGACAAGAAAGGTCACATGCTGCTTTCGGATTTGTGATTACAGTCACTTTTCTGCAGGCCTGGCATTCCCTGTTTAAAATCCTCAGTCTGAAAGAAAAGTGGAAGGCCCAGAACTGTTTCACATTATTCAGAACTGCATTAAGAAGTGAGATTGCACAGGACTGTGATCTCTCTTACCCCCCTTCATAAGACAGACAGGAGTTTCGCACAGATGCACTAAAGCAGCACTCCTGAATCACCATTCTTTGCATTTCGCAGCTGGTGTTGGTCGTTTCCCCTTCAGGCCACTTCTGCTCCCAGGCTTTCTCTCACTCTCTTTTTATTTTTAAAGTTTCTTCTACTAATAAAAAGCCTGAAAACCTTATTGCAATACCATCATTTCCTTGTATCATATTCTCTAGTGAACTGATTAATTCTCAGAGTGATCCTGACCCTCAGCTCCCACTGGGCCTCAAGTGATGCGAAAGGCTTCTTTCAGATTTTCCTCCACTTTATTTTTGTCCCAACATGCACAGAGTACAAGTACAGGGCTCAGTTTTGCAACTCTGGACTTAAAATGCAAATATCTTCACTTTTAGGAAATCTGATTGTTTCTATAACATGCTCAGAATTACGCAAAGCTCAAAGAGTAAAAATCAGTAAGGCAATTATTTAATCCAATATATATTCAACACATTGTACTGTCCAGGCTTTGCTCTGTAAGTAAACTTTAAGTTATTAAGGGCCCAGTTTTGTCAGGCAGTGACATGAAGTTTAGTGCAACAGGTCAATGGAGAAACCATCAACAAAACCGGTAAAAGGACAACAAAAACCTGCAGCAGTACACAGCCACAGCATTTCTGTTACACAAAACACAGCAGGCACTGTAAATCTGAATAGCACAACCCCTTTCCAAATGACTGCCTTTAGAAGACTCACAGACTGGAGGGATGCTTTCAGGAGGCCACTTTAAGCGACATCAAGCTTCCTGTTTGACAGACACCATGTGGACTCACCCTGCCCTCCGACCCATCCCTCAACCAAACAAAATAAAAATCTTAGCACTTTTAGCATATTTCCCAACCAAGATGCACTCAAAGAAAAGCTGCTGTGAGCACCAAACACTACAGGAATACTGCCCAAATTTCTAAGGCGCTGTTTTTTTGCAAGAGCAGAGGTACTGGGATGCCAAGTGGTTAACAGGAAGATGGACACAAGGAAGACATCACTAAGTGATGAACAAGTCTGTAGGTGAGAAAAGCACACCTGAGGCTAAGAGACCAAAAACCTCTGTTAGCACAAGAAGAGCACCCATCTCCAAGAAATCACTTTCTATCTTATTCTCCCCATCCCCTCCCTCATACCCTTCTCCCTGCTGTAATTCAGAACAGCAAGGGAAGTGATGTCTAACCATGCATCTGAAGAATTGGCTAACACAATGTCAACCAGGCCACTGCATGAACAAAAACCACCAACGAACCCTGCTACTGGTTAACTGCAAATTTTTGCTTTACTGATGGTATTACACTGCCAAGGGTTCCCTTGTCTTTGCACACACACTGCCCTCTTAGAAACGACAAATCTGCTCAAACCCAGACTTACAAATACATGCACGGATATTCTACACATCTGCTTCCACCTGGTGGATTACCAGAGACTGAGACTGCAGTGTTTTTAAAACAAATGTGTAAACCCACCTCTAAAATTAGTTGCATGGTAAATCTGTGAGCAAGTGGAGAGGGACAGAGTGGTCGGGCTCAGGGACAAGGGAGAGGTTTGCAAGAAATGGAGTAAGAATCACTGAACTGTTTATAACAAATTTTAAATTCATTTTTTTCCCTCTTGGGAAACAAACAAAAAATAGATTTTTCTTTCATTTTGAGGAGTTCTTCCAAACAGAAGAGAGCTATTCAATATTGCTCGGGGGTGCTTAACATGAATAAATAACTTCAATCGAGTGTCTTGTTAAAGAACTTAAAATTCTTTTTCCACAGTCCCCCCTTCCATAATCAAGCAAAAAAAAAAATCAGTTATACATATACATGGTATATAATCAAAACAGAACCATAAAGTAATTTATTGCTAGCAGTAACTACAGAAACCAGGTGTTCTTTTAACACTTCAGCAAAGCAAATGAGAAATGACAGGGAGTATCCTGAGAAACTCTCTGTTGCAAATTCTTTCAGGTCTGGTTTCTAAAAATTTCCTTGCTATGATACGTGCAAAATGCATCTTTGTAGTAACTTCCAGTTCCATTTTCATACACACATTTTTAAATATAGCAGCAGCCTTTGCCCTGTGTATTGAGCACCAGGGGTATTTCATTTTCTGTGGCCAAGGTTTGCAGGAAAGCTGACTGGAGATCCTAGAGGTGCAGCACATTTCTTTTTTGCTCTAAATACTTCTGCCTGAAAGTGAACGTAAGTATTATTCCAGCCTCAATCTGTTTCCCTCTTGCACCCACAGCAGCTTAGTAAGATACAGTCAACAGGCTACTGCAAATTACACTTAAGGGCTCATTACAAATCAAGGCCTCAGTCTTGCTAATGAACTGATATTAATAGGTTCCTTCTATGGAGGAGAACCATTAGCTTCAGCAGTGGTCCCTGAATCAGGAAGTTTGTTTACATCACATGCACAGGTATTTACAATTTTCTGGGCCCTTGTTTTTATTTAGGAGACCAGTGGTGCCTGGCAAGGAGTGCAAATCTTGTCTGACAACTTTCCAGCTACCACTACTCCAGATGGAGCAGAAGTGCCTACAGAGTAAAGCACACTCACAAGAAGAGCATTTTGATCTTACACCAACAAATCCCTCCACAAGGAATTCTACACCTATACCTGTACATCACAGTGCAAGAGAAACAATCATGCATTCCCCACGTTTTGCACCTGAAAGAGTGACAAATACAGAGATATGGACACAAGATGTCTTAAGTGCTTACTCAAGATGTGGGACTAGGTTACCAAGTTCAGTCTTTACAGAGCTGAAATGACCTACTCTGCTCTGGAGCAAGACTGACATGAGGATGCTTGGCTTTCACTGGATGATGCACAGTCCCTTTTATTTCTGAATTACAACAGACACGAGGACCAGACCACACTGGAGAAATCACCATTGCCAGTACCAGCTATGATAACAAATAACTCATTCAACTGATGGCTATAATTTTAATCTCCCACCCACTTTGTCTTTCTCCAATCTCAATGCCCCTGCACTATAGCTTTCAGAACTTGAAGAACAGGTCAACTTTCCCCCCTTGTTAGGGATTCAAAGCTTGCCGTAGATTTTTTCTGTTTTCTATAAAAAGGGGGGGACATGAAAGTAATTCAAAGCCTGAAGTCACTTTTCCCTCAGCTTCATTCTCAGAAATGAAGAGGGGGTTTTTTTACTACTTACTTTTCTTTCAAAAACAAATGTGGCCTGAAGCTAAACACCTGACATGCAGTGTTTCAGCACAAATGGTTAAAGCTCTGTAAAGCCAAATGCAAGAGAAAACAAGGGCAATAATAAAGCTGCCTGGTGATCTCCAATTGGAAGTCCTCCTGGCAGCCCAGCTTCTTTCATGCAGAGCAACTTACTGACGTTCTCTCTCCATTCCTCTCCCTGATGACTCTCTCACTACACCTGGAAATCAGGAAGCTGACTAAGCTCCCTAAAAACTGGTCTGGTTAGCCCCAGTCACCCCCACTCCAAAACAGTGAAAGCAGACAGTGTGACATCTCAGCAGATGAGGTCTGAGACATTAGGTACATTTCCTTCCTCAAGTCCAGTTGCTGTCACGGACTCTTATTCCAAAGTCAAGAGAGATTTTCAATGCATTTTTGGGGTTGCTGACTTTGAGCTCACAGAAAAAACTCCACTTGTGATTGTTCACAACTCAGAAAATGCTTGGAGAGAGGAAGCAGAAAAAAGCTGAAATTGTCTCACAGTCACATAAGCCCAAGAGCCACAGCCTTAACACCGCCAGTTTCCCATCTCATTAAGTGTCTTGCACTACTTGTTTTTGTAATAGTTTTCCATGCTGTCTACACAAAAAAAGTACCTCGGAAGCCAGAATAACTACATTCCTCAAACATGGACCCTTTCCAGACTCACCCCAAACCTTTCTGTGCTTAAGGTCCTATACACACAGGAACACACAGCTCCTTTACAGACCCAGCAGTTAATTCACCTTCACGTCACCCTAATTTTGAGGCTGAACACTTCCTAAGCTTCTGCATCCCCGATGGCTGGCTGAGGGAAGGCGGGCTGCCTCCTGCTTCCTCTGCATTCCCAGCTGGCAGGACAGGAGTGTGGTGTGGCCTACCTGCGCTGCTGCCCTGCCCTAACCGTGCCGGCGTGGCCCCGCACACACGGGCTGCCATCACGGCGACCGCTGCCTATGCAGATTCCTTCTTCCTGAGAAATTCACAGTGACAAACTCCCTGCTTTCCAGTTTTTCCTTTTCAACTCTTTTTTTTAAGACAAAGACACCTCCTCCCCCCTCATCTCCTCATCACCTCCTCTCAGAAAGCCTGAGGCTTGCTGATTCCATGGTAGATGGCAAGGCCTTTGAATCAGTGTCTGCTGGCTGGTCTGGAACCAGCCTAGGTAATGTTCAGACAGGGCACACACCACAAACTCTCTTCCAGAAGCTTTAAAATCCAAAACGCAAATACGCCGCCCATCACCTTGAATGCTGTCAGGCAACAAAAATGCTAATAAAAGAAGTCACAGTAGGAGAAGTCTCTGGCTATCTGCCTAGGGTCTGACGACTGCAGGTAAGTCCTTGGGAGGAAGGGATGCGATCCGGCCGTGGCTGGTGGTTGCTTCCCTCAGCCCCTCTGGCAGACCCCACCCCACGGACCAGGCCCTGTGTTCAGCTCTCCTGGGCTCCTACATTTCTTGGGCATAGCAAACAGTAATAGCAGAACACCACTAAGAGCCATCCCAACTCAACAGTGAATACCCCCTCTTCTCACCCTGTCACGATGCCACAGACATCCCGGGACTCAACTCAGAAGTACATCTATGATTACGTCAAAACAAACCCCATTCTGGAAAGGTTTTTAGGAACAAAAAGTCACAGTCCTTCTAATATTTGTACAAGGAACAAACCCTGCAATACCTGCTTCGTGTGCTTCAGGCCCTGGAAAGCTGCCAGAAACAGCTGAAGGATGGAGGGAGAAGGAAGATTTTTGTTACGAATCCTCTTTTCAGAAAGTTTTAGAAATAACTGTACAATCACACAGATGCAATGCATTGCTCAAGTAAGTATGCAAACTCAGAATGGGAACAATTTTAAAAATCATGATGGCTTTAGGTTTTATATTTATTTGCTGTTTTCACTGCAAAGGATAAATGATCTCCTGTAAGATAAAATTACTTTTCAACTTCAATAATATATCATTAACACAGGAACTAGTACCTTTACATCCTTCCTATGCATTTTTATCATAGACTCAATGGCACAAACACAAGGATGCCTACCTGTAAGGTTCACAACCACACCTCTGCATTAAAAAGATTACTGAGCAGTCTAACAAAAGGGTGTTTACTTTTAGTGCACCCTGATTCTGTATCACTTGGCCAATTTACAATCCGTAACACTGGTATCACTCAACTGATATTTACTGATATTTGGAGACAAAGGGACACATTTCTCCCTCAATCAGATTTTAATAAATCCACAAAAGTAAAAAAAACACAAACAAGTCAAGAAACAGAAGAATCAGGCCTTTGGGATGCTACACTACTGTCTCTCGTGTGGTTAATTTTGATGAGCTTGTTGAAGCGCAGCCTTTAGCCAAGTGCTTTTTCATACAAACATCCATAGCTCAGAGACGATTAATCACCATTTATTACTCACCTTCTGGCAACACCCACTTTAAGCTAGGCACCATCCAGACATATTAAGACAGACAGCCCGAGTCTGAAGGCTTTGTGGTAAAAGAAAGCCATTTCTGAGACCCAGTCCTGACGGAGAGACATCTAAAGACCCCCGTGGTACTCAGCACAGCTACTGGGATCTGCCAGAATAAAGGTGCTCACAGGAACACTTAATCACAAATAGCAATCTTTCAAAAAGGGACAAGGTACGTACGAAATACATTGGCTATACCTACTTTTCAGTACCTGTCAACTGCTACTGGTGTTACGGTACCAGTAAGCCTCGTGAAAGGATTTTGCTGAAGAAACGGGGTGAATCTTCATAGATTTATCGATCAGAGCCCCTCACTTGGTTACAGGAAAGTAGTTATTCTCTTCTTCTGCAGCATTAGTAACTTCTCAAACAAAGAAGCCTGATTGAGACAGACAGTGAGGGGCTTATCAGCTTAGGAAATGGGAAGGATGGTCCAATTAAGTGCCAAGCAGTCAGACATAATTCACTCTGACCAGGCCAATGAGAGACGAGTCCCAGAAATGCATGTCCTGTCCATTTATGTAATACCCAAACATTGCCCCCTGCAAAGACTTCCCTTCTGGAAGCACTGCCTAAGTTAGGAGCAAGCCACTATAGGAAAACCCACCTGTATGGACCTGCAACTGATTAAGCAACCATCTCAGTGGTACAGGAGGCACAGCCAGTCGCTACCCTGCTGAACTCAGGCACTAACAGGCATCACCAAGCAGACAGCCAGAATGCTCTGTGCAAGGTTATCTGGGGTCCATACCACTGCGCTGTCTTCTCACACATCAATGAACAGGACAAGATGCAGAAGGCACAAAAAGGAAAAGCCCCACCCTGGTGTAGGTAGGAAGGCTTCATCTCATTTTCCTGAGCTACTTCTGCCTAGAAATAATCAGAATGTTATTGAAGCCATTTCACAATGTTAAAAAAAAACAAGCAAAAAAACCTGAAGGCAAACCGTATGTAAGAGCTGATCAGCTGTGAATCCAGCCACAGTGCTGCTCTTCATGTCCTCTGCCATGCTTAGTACCCTGCTAGCACAGGGTAAACAGAAAGAAGGCCAAGAGAAAGAGTAAGGGGAGAAATTCTACAAAAGATACTAGAATGAAAAGAGAGAGTTGTCAGACAACCAAAGCTTTAACTTGGGATCCATCACCTAGGATGAAACAGGCATTTAAAGTTGAGAGAGGAGAAAAAAGAAAGAAAAAAATATATCCCCAAAACACTGATTCATAAACACAAACATGTGATCTTCAGGGGAAGCATGGAACCTTTATTCTGCAAAAAATGCACATGTGAGACCTGGTCCATCCTTTGATAAGGTACCTTGTTTTGTGTAATCCTCTCTGTTTTTAAGAGCCAGACTTAAGACTGTCACAGTCAGAAAAACATGCTATGAGCGGGAGTGTAAAAAAGCCCAGTTGTGTGGAATATTTATGTTACATATGGCAACATCCTATTTGTCAGGCAGTTACCAGGAGCTAAGGAATCTGTGTGGTACCAGCAAATTTGCCGTGCAGCAGGGTGTTAGAGCAAGCACAAACCAGACTATATATGGTATGTTTACTGAATGATTAGGCATAAACATGTTACAGCAGAAATGATGTCTTGTATAGATGCTGGGCTTCCTGCTGCAAGGCAAACCATCCTGCTCAGAAAGCAGTCTGTCACATATTCCTCATATGCTTCTGGCCATGGGTGCCAGTGAAACCTCTAGAAAACAGAAACAGGTTATGTGGCAAGTAATGATTAACTATGTGGAGGATCAGCCCTCCAAGCTCCACCCGCCAGCATTCCCTGTCTCCTTGCTGCTCTTCCTCCCCCGCTGCTTTTCAGTTGGGACTGTTTGCAGGGCGAGCCGGCGGAGGGGACGAAGGCACTCACAGGCACATGCCGAGTGCTGCCTCTGCCACATGATGACGGGCACGGACAAGCGCACCCTCTCTTTCTTAAGAAACAGCTGGCAGCAGGCGAGCGAGCGCTGCAACCATCCGCCTGCCCCATGTCCAAACCCAGCTGGCACAGGACTATTTCATAACGGGGAGGAGGGGGGAAAATCCTGAAAGGGTAGAGGGAGGAGGGTGTACTGAAGATGCCTTAAAGCACAGAAGAAGGTTCGTATCTGGCTTCTGCGTCCTGCCTAACCTGTTTTGTGGCATGTTCCGGTTAACTCTCCTTTTGGTCGAGGTTGTTCGTTGTTTTTCTTTTGGCATCCAAAGCCAAGTTGCAGCCCCTTCTTTCCTCTGACTCCTTTCACGCTCCATCACACTCCAGTACAAACATGCGCACACAGAATGGAGATGCCAGAAAACAAAACACTGAGTTCATCAGAGACTGAAACTGGATGCAGAGTTTCTTTACTGGAGGGAACTGGATCTTCCTTGTCAACTCACCAGGACTATCAGCCCCCAGGTGCCAGACTTCTCACCTTCATCACTGCTTTTCGATATTAGCAACTCATCAAAAAAATGTAAAACTACACAAAGTGGTAAGGGGGTGGGAAAACAAAGCAAAAAAAAGCCCCAAACCACAAAACACACACCTGGAAGATTGCATGCCACACAAATCTAACCAGAGTGCAGTGCGGGAGCAGCAGTGGCAATCACAGCACCAGGACATACCATCACCACCACAGCAGATTTATGCCTTCACTGTGTACAGTATTTACAGGGTTAATGAGTAGCCCACAGATCAGAAATAAACCTGCTAAGCAACAAAAGCAACAACTCCAAGCTGTGCTGGGTGGTTTCTGACAGGGGTTAAGCAGTCAGTAACCAGTGACAAGAACTTGGTGGTGGTTCAGTAGCCATTTTAAGCAGCAGATATATTAATCATGGGAGTGCAGTAACAAAAGAACCAGGAGCAAAAGCATGCTTCAGAAACAAGGACCCCTAAAAGCTCAGCAGCACACACATACTCCTCTATCATGTGTAAAATAAACTTAGTGAAGCCAGCAAAGAAGAAAGATTATTCCATGACCTCCAGAGCACAGCAAATCCCTCAGAGCAATGAGTGCTAGGCATCAGAAACTTCCTGGTTTCCAGGCCGTTGTTTCACATGTTTTCTGGGGAGTTTGCATGCTGTGGGAAAGATTCCCAAGTACACTGAAAGCAAGCCTGCAACATCCCCTTCCACTCCCACAGCAAGTATGCAGTCCATAAAAGATTAAAGTGTTGGAAACATATGCTTGAGCAAAGATTCCTCTTTTTTAAAAAAAACCAAAACACATCAACCATTTAGCAGTTGATGCATTTATCAAAATATTTTGCCATTCCTTTTTTAAGACAAAGAGGTGGGGGGGTAGGGAGATGGAGCAAGCGAGCAAAAGCATGTGAGACACATGCAGTCTGTAACCTGAACACCGTTTTACAGATGTATTTACTATCCTGCTTTTCTTTGGGGGCTTTTCAGGCCAGGGTGGCTTTTGTTTCTGTGCTATATGCTAGCCAGCCCATAACAAATGAGCAATCACAGACTAAGTAGATCTGGCTCCTTCTCTGAACCTACTGGGATGCCGAGGCACTAAGATGGGCCTGTAAAAACTTCTGTTCGATTATGAGCCTGATCAATCCCTTCGGTCACATGAGCGCCTGAAATCTGGTACAATTATTAACTGTGCTGCAGTCACATGAAAGAGAACAAGTTCCCCCTCCCACTCTCATCCCATGGGTAACATTATGTGGACAGTAAATATATGAAGGAACATGGCGAGGCTGGAGGGTGTGCGTAGAAACCTCCACAGAAATGTATGGACATTACAAGCAAGCCTGACTGATGTCCAGACACATTTGGGTACCCAAAGGAGAGTGAAGTGGGTAATCCTCATCTCTACTCAGTGCTGCCTTCATTAAAGAAGGAAATTCAAAGGTGTTTCCAATTTTCCCCATTTCCTAAACACTATGATGATGGACCATGGAAAGTATTTTTACTAAAGCACAAATGAGTAATTTCTAAACTGGTGGGCTTGCTTTCAAGGTGTTCTTATTTGTTGGAAGGGATTCAACAGGTATGAGAGAAGAGAGATGGGAAAAAGAGAGCGCTGTGCTTCCAAAGAGAAACTCTTGGCACTAAGACAAATGAGGTAGGCAGCATTGACTAAAACCCTAAGCTGTGATTCAGCTGTTGGGACCAGAGTCTCATGGAGCCTCCCTGCTTTACAGCCTGTGCTCACATAACTAAGAATGGAGATAGCACTTTCCAAAGGCTGCTTTTCAGGACCGAGAGGGAAATGACGGAGAGAGAGCATTCTACCAGCACGGTACCCAACCAACCCCCAACTCCTGCACGTCTCAGACTGCCAGAGGGCTGCTGTGGCACTATTTTAGCTGCGACCCAAAGCATCACAGCTGTGTGCACATTGTAGAAACCCGAGCTCAGAAATACTAATGACTTCAACCCGACTGCGATGGAAGCTGTGCCTGACGGATGTGCAGCCCCTCCGGCCTCCCCCAACACATCCTGGCCCAGGACAGCAGCCCCTCCTGCCCAGTGTTTCAGCTGAAAACAGTAAATTCTGCTGACCTTCCAGGGGTGTGCAGGGCAGGTGGTGAGAAGGAGTGTCAGGTTTGACATCAGACGACATTTCCTAGACGTAATTAAAAATAAGCGCAGTGCATCTTTAAGTGGTTACATCTGTACAGTCACCAGCCCTGTGACACTGAACAAGAAAAGGTGGCGGTGGGGGAGATAAACAGCGTTTATGACAAACAATGAAACATAAATTAGCACATCCTCTTTCGAAGTGCTACCTGTATTTTCTGTTTAGTTCTAATTGAGTATGTCCCCAACAAAACAAAGACATTTCTAATATTATACCATGCATCTATTTTATAGAATATTTTAAAATGTGCTTTTGCCTTGGCCCGCCTACATAAAATAATGAAGAAATATCACTTGTCAGGAACTCCCTAAGAAAAATAAATCTTAAAATAGCATGGTACGCTCACTGAGTAACATGTATTTTTGCAAAACTCCTGTTCTTTATATATTTTGCATCTCAAAACTGCAAGTCTCACACGCGCACACACAAAAGACAGACAGACTGCTGCTGTGGACAAAATGGTGCCATTTAATACAAAAATCTGGTTTATGCATAGCCTGGCTGTAGTGCATGCTGGGCCGAAGTAGAGTGGGATGCAGCCAGTTATATCGAACAGTTGTGCCCTCAGCAACAAATGGTGCATTCATAAAACTGGAAAAGCCTCTGTCTAGGGGATCGCAGCTCTGCAAAGGAAACAATCGCTTGCTGACATTTTCTGAGGGAGGATATGGCCAAAAGAGGTTGAGGGGGAGAAGTATGATCTACAGTAAAGTTATGTTCAGAAGAAATACCAAAATACAAGGGAAGAAACCCCAAATCTGCCACTGAGCTCCCTCTGAACTCTTCCTCCATTAGCTAGTCTCTAACAAAAGAGCAAGGCCACCTGAAAAGACATGTGGTTGGAAAACACTTGGCCAGTCAAGAGTATAGAAGAAAAAAAAAGAAAAAGCTTTCTTGTAGAACACTGGCCCATGAAGAAGCGACAGCTATCACACAGGCTGCAGTACACAAAGCTGCATGTGACAGGCAGTTTCTCACAAGTTTCTTACCCTTGCCTTTATTAGCTATGCCACCTCCACACTGGTAACTAAAAGCCAACATCTGGTACTAGCTAAATGTCACCACAGACAATCCCTTTAATAAAAATTTAAAGAGTCTGGGACCCAACAAGGAAATCATTAGTGCTTTGAATGTAAGCCCCTACGCGAGGGCTTCAAGACTGAAAAAATCCTGGCTTTTAAGCTGCCCAGAGCAGTGACTTTGGTGTGCACTAAGCCCCTTCTCCAGGCCCCACGCCACCTCACTCTGGGGATGCTCAATTCACAGCTTCTGGCCCATGTGCAGCCCATCTGGACAGTTCAGCTGGTCAGCACCCTGTGCTGGGAAGCCCAAACAGGTCTATGGATGTCCAGGTCTTGCTGCAGGATGGGAGCACACTGTCCAGTCTGCCCTTGCCCTAGGGAGCTCTGGGTCCTGAAGCTGAAATGCCAGACACTGCAATCAGCCCCAAACACACCTGACATCTCTGAAAACAAATGCGACCTGTCCCAAAGATGCACAAGGCACCCATGCAAGTCAATGCAAAAGTGCTGCTTTTGGAGCTAAGCAGTTAAGCAGCATGGCTTATTAATGAACAGCTGTAACCTGCTCCATTCGACTGAGCTAAGTAACAAAGCAAAAAAATCCCACATCATACACCCTAACTGAAGTTCAGTGGGATAGTCAGTGGCAGTTCCTGTAAGACACCGAAAGAATTGAGTCCCACCTGCACATTGATAGGAAATAAGAAGCAACACTCCCCAGCCACTCCTGGCTGCCCTGAGGCTGTGGTGGGGCATGCACACTACTTCCTCCTGGCACTCACGCAGCACACAGGTCTCACATTTTGTCCAATAAAAGTTTTCTCCTAAAAACTTATCTTGACAGTTTGGAAGAAGTGACACTGTCTTCCACAGCCAAAGCAAGCCCAGCTAAAGGAGAGACAACAGAAATTTTGTGGCTGACAGAATGAGTCCCTCCATTATATTATCACGAGGGTGTGTGTTTTAAGACATTATTAATAGAGTCCACTTGCACTGAAGCCTTTGCAAGGGTATCTAAAAAGGGGATGCATGTAATTCTTCCTATCCCCAGTGCACCTAAGGGTCTTCTGAGAGCCTATTATGAAAACATTTCAGAGGTGGACAGGACTGTGGTCCCACAGACTGACAGTAAAAGTATTTTTCCACAGAGGTTTAAAAAAAGCCAAGCAAGCAAGCAGCCAACTAACCAAAAAAAGGATGAGAGGTTCTTTAAGAGAGAGTAAGCCATTCCTGCACCTCAGTGCCACAAGCACCCAAAACCTGCAGGTCCATTGGAGTCGAGGAATAAACACTGGGAGCATGCACGGCAAGCTACAGTGGTGAGAACTGAGCCATAGCTATTTGAGACACTGGAGAGTGAATGGTAATGCTTTTGTTTACCAGCTGAGCACTGCAAATGATTGCTCTTGCAAGAAAGCTTGTGCTGGAATTGCATAAATAGTTTCAATAAAATTGTATAAAAAGCCACTTCATTAATGCTGGTTATCAGCTGGAGACCTACAGCAAATACAAAACTGCAAAAGCTTTTACAGAGGCATCAAAGCAATCTAAAAACTGTCTGACTCTACTCCTTGGTCAGTTTCCAGGCAAGGCAAAAGTCTACACATACATGTAATGTTTTGTACATGCTCCCATTAAACCTGCCCTCTGCATTCTAGAATTCAAGCGGCACACATGATTTGGTTTCCCTCCATAGGTTTTACAAAGGCTTCTAATACAACACATGATCGACTTACTAGGAAACTGTTTGTTTGTTTTAAATTTGGAGAAGGCAGTGAAAACACCTGGGAAACTGTGGCAAAACATCAACAGAGTTGAAAAGAAAATTACATCCCAGCCTCCTGAAAATCTTAAACATAAAGCTCTTTGGGAAGTCTGTGAATAAGGGATGAACAAAGACGTACTCCATTTGAGAAATGTCCTTCCTATGAATACTGAATCACAGAATACGAGTCTCCGCATCACCTTGCAAAAGCAAAAGGAAAAAAAAATCCTGCCTGAAATGTGTCACTTTTTTGCTGCTGTTTACTTTGTTTGTTTGTAGTGGTTTTGTAAAATCCCACAAATATTTCAGACCGAAACCACAGCCCGTATTTTATATTTAGATGAACTATGGCATCTTTCAAGAAGCTGTAATTGCAAGCCTGCATGTAAAGCTCTCCCTCTGCCTGCCCTGGGACCATGCAGCCATTGCAGAAGGAAGAACATGGGCCACCACTGCAGCCCTGGTGGTGACCCTCCTCCATGCACTGGCCCAGCCACCCCACAGCTCAGCTCCAGCAGGATGCAAGAGTGAGTCCTTGCACCTCCCATGATAAGGGATGGTTTTGAGTAGGATGGTTAATGTCTGTAGGTAAAATCTAAAACCAACAAAAAATCTCTTACTTCCCATCTGATCCAGGTGGAACAAACAGGATGGAATTTGCCTCTCGTGCTGATGCCTCCAGTATCAGCCCTGATTTAAATCAATATAAAACACAGTAGGGAAAGGAGCCTGAAGGTTTCTAACTGGCTGTGTTAAACACCATGACCTCCTCACACCCCTGCCCCACAAATGCTTAACTGCTGAATGAAATTCCTCTCGTTTCCTGCACTGAATCATCTGTGTCACCACAAAGATGAGATTTTTAACTGTGTGCACACGTTTCTGATTTGAGGGGCATGCAATGTAGGGTGTTTCTCAAACTACTGCCAGCCTAGCCACACACGGTTTGGATTTCTTCTGTGTTTGATGTATCACTTAACTAAATCTGTGTTTTTCCAATGAGGTACAACCTTTTGGTGATGCTGTTTTCTAGGAAATATGTAGGTGAACGCTGCTGCTGCTTCTTTTGCAAAGTATTATTTGAATGGAGCTAGGAGGGACAGGATGTGCTGATTTGCACAATTAAAAATAACTTACAGTTTGAACTGTGGCATCGGATGCTTCAACAAATTTCATTAGGGCAGATTACATGCTCTTTTCAAAATGCCTTTTTTCCAGACCTCAACTTAAAATCATTTAATTAATTTACCCACAAATTACCTCATTTTCCTTGCTAAACTGATCAACTGTTTTTTAATCACTACAGCAATTCATTCTGCTGAAAAGTTAGCAGCCCTGTAGCCCTCAAATGCACCAAAGAAACATCCAAGTCACCCAAGATAAAGAAAGGTGAAGCAAAATGCTGAACCACAGTTCCTTAACCGCCCTTCCTAACCAGGATGGCTTTGTATTATTGCAGGCACAGAAGGGAGGAAACTGTGATCTCTGTTTGGCTGTGCACTGCCGAAGTCAGTGGGATCTTTGTGGATGCTGGGTGGGAACAGGCCCCTACAAATATGCAACAAGCAATAGAAAAGCTTATACTCTGCTCTGGATTGATCTGAGTCACGAGGAGCTCAAGCTGTCAGTCAGTAAGAGTGCAAGGAGGGCTGATTGTTCTGGTCATCTCACTGAAGCAGAAGAAAAATTCCAGATGCACATCCTCCTTGCAGCACCCCCACATACTCTTACCCAGATGAAAGCTTACGGACAAGAATCATGTTTTCACACAGGCCTATTTTTTCCACAAAGCGTTGTCAACCTTCTCCACCCCTTATTTTAATAAAGGAAAACCAACTATCCTTTTGACCTTGGACTTGTTCATTTTCTCTGTTTCTCTCAGTACATGCTCTTTGCTAACCATTCAGCATGCTGCGAGTCCTGATAAAAGTGGTTAATGTTTACTGAAACCTGCGTATGAACTGTACAAAACCTGATGCAGGGGGAGGCAAAGTTCTGCTAGCAGCATCCATGACCAATTAAAGAGAGGTGTTAGCTTGTTTTTCTTTTTAAACTCATCCCCCCCTGCTAAACAGCTGCATGAGTAGATGGCCAGGCAGCTCAGGGAGAAGACTGAAAAAATATTTCTAATCCATCCACCTAGACACTTCAAAATAAGTCCCCGTTCTGAGTACCACAGGCCTTTCAAGAATACACAAAAGGAATGAAAGAACTACTGGGGTTCTCTTTCTGGGGGATGCATACTTTATCCCCAAATAATTGTTTCCCAAAACAGTCTGAAAACCTACAAGTCTAGCAGAACTGTTGAGTGTTTCCTTTTAGCTTTCCCTGTAGAAGTCCATATACCTTTGGCTTGAGTAGTCTTCCAAACATCCTATTAATTAAGTAAAAAAGCAGAACATTACTACTGAAAAACTACAACTAACAGTTGATCAGTATTATTCAGAGACTTTAAATTTATCATAATTTCTTCCCAGCAGAGACAGACTTAGAAACAATCATATTTTCAACAGCTGTATCCATGCACTACTTAGGAACAATGTCCTGTAGCACAGACTAAATGCGTGCATTGCCGCTTCTTAGCTTACTGGCATTTTCTCCATCTGTATTGCAATATCCTGTCCAGAGAGCTCTTACAGACATCTCCTGCCTCCCTCCCACTGTCTGGTGACAGTGGGATGCTCTCAGGTGTTTAATGACAACTTTTTTTTTTTTTTT
>VYXD01012757.1:121101-143145 GCA_013397195.1 Hylia prasina
TTTTTTTTTTTTTGTACCAGAGGGCAGCAACAGTGCTGCAGTCACCTTGGAAACAACCATCACCCACTGTTTGCAGAACAAACAATGGTACCTTTTCAGCCAGTGCAAGGCAGGCAGGGCAAGGGGCAGCCAAGCAATTCTGGGACTTACAGGAGTGTTAACATATTGCATTCATTCACTGCGTCAAAAAATAGTTCAGCACGAGGAGCAAGGCGCTCTCAAAGTGAGAGCCTTTGGCTGCAAACCACAGACAAGTGCACAGGGCTCAGAAGGTCAAACAAGTCTCCCCAGTCAGCAACGAGGTCTTTTCCTCTGATTTTTTTACTTGCCCTCCTGTTCCCCTCTCTCATACACACAGAAGGAAGAAAAACACACCTATTTAAACTGATCTTATCCATGAAAAGTCAAGTGTTCAGCTTCCAAGTAGCGCTCTCTGAAGTTTTCTTAGTGTGCCAAAATATTTTAAAGAACTGTTTACCCGCACTTGTAGTGCTTTGTACCCAATGCATCAAGAGCCGTTTCCAGAAGCGTTCCTTGTGAAGTTAGTGAGGATTGTGGTTATTCAGCATTTCAGACCGTATGCCTAAGCACTCAAACAGTTATATACCCCTCTCTTCTCAAAGTAATTCCATTTTCAGAGAGACAGTCTGCCTCCTTTAAAATACAGATGATGTACATCTGGCTCTGCATTAACTTCTCAGTGTCTTCCTGCCTCCTGGAGACTTTTTTCTCTGCTCAAAAAAAAAAAACCCAGCACCAAATAAGCCTTTCTTACCTACAATAATCATGGGGAAAAGCTAAATATTTAAGGATTCAAGTTTTATCAATTTAAACACACCCTCACAAAGTGCTTTGCTCTTGTGGCCTGTCGCAAGCAGAGTGTTTAAAGCAGAATGGAGACTGAGGCGTCACTCGGATACTTTAGTGCTTTACAGCCTTCCCACACTGGCTCACAGACACCTACATTGCTGAGAGCAAACTGACAGCAGTCCAGCTCGTCTGTATGGCCACTTGGCAAAGGATTGCAAGGCCCTACAAAACCACGCTGCTGCTTGACTCGTGCATAAAAGGGCATCCAGGTGTGCTGTGAAGGAGTGCCAGGCACAACACACCCAGCTGAGAACTGCACTGAGGTGATGAGAGCTGTACAAAGGTACAAACAAAGCAGCTCTTGGGCGAGATCTGTAGATTTCCACATCACAATATAAACACTTTTCTATAGCCTTCACTCATCTTTCACGGCACACTCAGCTTTGGCAAAATAAAAAGCGGGAGAAAAAAAAAGGCAGATCACCTTTAGACTGTCAGAAACACAGACTGTCCTGCAAACTAAAAACCCTGCACACTAAAGCCTCCAGCAAGCTTGTCCATCTGGGCTGGACAGGTTCACTCACGACTACAACCATTGTAGCTCAGTTGAGTCAGACGAACATTACTAAAAATCTACCTTAATGTTCATTAAGATGCAGGTTAACACATTAACTGGTCTTGCACGGCCACAAACACAGCTTTGGACACGGTAGGCTGTACCTTAAGGAGCATCAAGAGAGCTTTTTTTTTTTTTTTTAATTGTGTTCGGCTAACTCAGTTGACCTCAAACAGTTGAGACACACACCCTTTTTGCCTGTCAGGACAGGGTCCTTCTCTGTCTTGCACTGCTGGGACAGAAGTGAAATATGTATGGAGGTGATTCACATATAACCCATCCTTCACTTACTCCTAATAGGCGGTGGAGAGGAGGGAAGCATATGGGTGAAAAGCCGCAGCTGTTCCAAGGCTGTTCCAGCACATGATTTATGGAAAACAAAACAAGAGGAGCAGAAAAATAGGATTTGAACATTACAGACCTAAAAGAATTATTGTAAATACCTCTTGCTCTGTGCAAGGGCTACCCTGGGCTCCATCTGCCTTCAAGGCCGAGAAAGGAAACATTAAACTTGAACAGCAGCCAGGATTCACTGTCTGCTTCCTAACACGCTTAGATGGGGCAGTCTCTACCTGTGGCAGAGCACAGGGAGGGCACTGCCCAAGCCTTGCTCCCGCTCCGCACTTGGCACCGTCACTGCGAGCGCCAGCCAGAGCCCGGCCAAGGGGCAAACACAGCTCTGCCCGCAGGGCTGCCCTCTGCCCCAGCATCCGCAACCAGCTCTGAGCTGGGACGGGAGCGCGTTCCTCGCACCCCAGCAGCCGGCTCTGGCAATTCTGGCAGAGGCACGTGCTCCAGAGGGCTCTGACGCAGCAGGCGAGGGCGGCGCGGGTACCAGAGGGACGGGAACACGCTCCTGCACAGGACAGGCTTCCAGTGGGCTGGGGCTGCTGCTCAAGGCACCGCACCACCGCCCAGACAAACAGGGATGCAGGCACATCCCCTTCGCTCGGGCATCGCCGCCAAAACCCCCCGTGGCCGTGCCCGGGGCACCCAGGCCTCCCTGCCAGGAGGGCGAGGGAGCAGCCGCGGCTGCAGCAGGGCCGGCTCTTCCCTCCCTTCCCCCCGCGCAGCCGCCCCCACCCTCCANCACCCCCCAGGAGCTCTATCGCAACCCCCCAGGCCGCGCCGACTGCGAGCTGACAGAACTGTTTAGTCAGCAACCAGTGAGAGGAGCGGCCGCCCCCCTCCATCCTTCCCGGCTCCTTCCCGTGGTACCTTCCCCGCCGCCAGCAGCGCCAGGGAAAGAAACACTCTCTTGCTCCCCAACCCCTCCCCAAAACGGTGAATACGCTAAGTATTCACATTTCCGAAAAGTCTGTCGAGCTTTTTGCACGCAGCTGAAGGATCCGGGCTGTTGTTTTGCTTCTTTTTCTCCCACCCCCTTCCCTCCGTGCTTTGTATAACCCTCTTTCACCACCCTGCCCCATCCCCCAGGCGAGAGGAGATCCAGAAGCGCTGCTGCTGCTGCTGGAGGAACTTCCTCCATTTGCTGTGAGAACATCACTCCGGCGGCCCCGCGCCCCGCGCCGCCCCGCAGAGGAAGTGCAACATAATAGCCAGGCCCCAGGTGCCAAGGTTAGCCTGTCCTTTTCCTCTCCCCGGGATGATTTCCACTGCTTTCAATACCAGCCTCCCCAAACCCAACGCTTTTAAAGCTACGTGTTAAAAGTTACGAGCAACACCAAAAACAACAGAAAGAAAGCTGAAACCTGCTCAAACACCGCCACACGGCCTTTGCACACCAGAACTTACACCATTCAGAAAGGCTGAACGTTTTCTATGAAGTGAAAAGTCTGGTTTCATCCATGCACTGAAGAGCTGACCAACTTTAACCGCACTTTTCTCAGTCAGGGCAGCAGCCCAGCCCGTGCCAGCGAGGCAGCAGTACCACCACCAGCGCCTGGAACTGCCTGTGCTGGCATTCTCTGCTTGCCCAGGGCAGATGTAACAACCACAGCAATACAAAGGCCTCGGCCGAAAGGAAAACCGCATCTCAGGCCCGGCTGGAATAATGAAAACCCTGGGCTAAAGGCATGGATTTAAGTCTACAAGGAAGATGGAGATCAGCACCCAAACCCTGTTTCTCAGAGCACTGAGTACACAGTTTCCATTCTCTATTCTGACAACACCTGCATAACTTAAGGCACAAAGTAATTTTTAAAAAATAGGTTTTAATGAAAAGTCTCACAGCGTCTTATTACACTTTTCCCTTTTCATTTTACTTGCTTGGTACAAAAGCATGCATCTACTCCCTCCAATATGCAAAACCTCAGTGTTGGAGGGAAGGTCCTACACTGGCTCATCTTGCAAAATCCTCTGCCTTTCCAGGTGGAACAAGGGGAGACTAAAAGGTGTAACTATGCCCTAAGGGTTATGATGTTATCCATAATTTATGCAGAAACAAAATGTCCCACACTGACATCCCTGTAACAAAGCATTTATTTGGCTTATACAAAAGTGTTTCATGGCAAAAAAAAGTGAAGTCTCTCCTTTCCCCTCTCCTACCCGTAACAAAATACATGTATGCATTCTTTTTTGCCTTTCCTCCCAGCTGGGTATATATGCAACTGGGTCCAGTTCATTTGATTACTGAACTACAGAACTGAGGAAAGTGAAGAGTTAGCAACCTGTCTCAGTTTATCATACCGTGAATGTAACGAGTTACTGAAAGGAAAAAAAAGCAACCCTACAGTTTCCAAATAACTAAGCAATGGTTAGGACTGAAATTCTCTAGAAAAGAATGTTTTAACTTCAGAACCCCTTAGTTCTCTCTTCCATGCTTCAGTGCTAAAACCTCACATTCTACACAGGCTGCCTGCTGCCAAGAGATAGACAGCTGCAACACGTAGACACAAAAAGGAGGTGTCTTTTGGCTGGAGTTTTAGATTTCTACATGCTGCCCTGTTTTATATGCTACTCTCCCAAACAGTTACAAAAAAATAACTGCAGAAATCTAAAAACAAGTGGGACTATTGTAACTGATGATAGGTACTGATAGAGCCTGTATTAAATGTGCAGATGCTACAAGGCTCTTTCACAGTCCATGTTCCTCTGCAACAAGACAATTTTCTTGGAAATGTGCTGTTGCAGTCTTTGTACTTACTTGGCTTTTAGCATATGTTTAGTTTCATATCTTATAATAGAAGCCTGGGCATTCCAACTAAATCTACACCAGTCTTAACTCTTATTTTCCTTAAGCTGGTATTTCTGGGCTGTGATTGATACTCTGCCCCTGGCTACTCAAACTGACTTCTTCCACAGAAGACACACCAACACTGGCAAAGCTGCACCAGATTTGTACCAGTCCAGTCAGAACAAAACCTGGACCACAACCCTACATGATGAAACATGATCTCCTTACACAATATCAAGCATGATTAACAAAGATGCTCTCTCAAGATGGAAAATAATTTGGAAATAGAAAGAAGAGCTAAAGGAGACCTGATTTCCAGAATTTTTTACACAGCTAATGCAGCAACAAGATCTGCATCAAGAGAGAAAAGAAAGAATGTGTGATAAGGTGGGAAGATGAGAATATCTTTGCAGCCAAAACTCTCAAGCTTCTTGATAAAAACAGCATGTAGTTTCATGCTGCTTGCACTGAGGGTCAACATCTCTCCAGAAGCTCTTCCCTTCCTTCAGCTGCTCATTCCCATGCAAGGGAAAGCCTATGATTTACCTCCCCTTTATCGACCAAAACAGAAGTTGGTGAGGTATGATCGTTCAAAGACAAAAAATTAAAGAGGACTGGGTACTCAGAACATTTTAGAGATAAGGCTTACAGTGAAACCCCACAAACCCTTGGATCAGCATCTCAGAAGATTACAGAAGCAGGAGTGAACTGCTAGAGGTGAGGGAGCAAACAAATGACAAAAAACCCCCAAACAACCTCTTCAAGCTGGTTTTACTGCTTCTTCATCCTATGATGTCAAATGCCCATTTAGGTTGCCAAGGAAACCATTCTGAAGTCACTAATTCAGTGTCACTATGAATTTTTTTAGTTACCAAGGCAAAGACACATCAGAAAAGGGAAAGCTGGGAGGAAAAACCTAAATATCAAAAGACTCTTAAAAAATGCATCTTCAGAGAGATAAAAAACATCAAGAACAGACCTCCATTGAGATTTTTCCCTCTGCATTGTTTGCAGTCACATACCTGGAAGAATACTTGCCTTGAAGTGGTAGAGGGAAGATGCCTGAATACAAGTGGTGTTAAACACAACCTTTAAAGGCAAACACCACAATGTACCTGAAAGACAGGGGCAAGTGAGAAAAGGAAAAGGGGAGGGACTGCGCAAAGTGGCTCTATTAACATAAGCCTGCCTCTCTTACAGTTACTGGAAGCACAGCAGAGATACCCATGAACTGACAGTAGCCGTGGAGGGGATGCTCATTCTCACCTTCAAGTAGGCTGGAAGCTGGAGGGCAGGTAAGAACCTACATGTTAAAAAAGCATCTTCAAAAAAATGCTAAATGGGTGTGCTGGTTTTTCAACATCACAACTCCAAGACAGCAAAGATACTAAGCCCAACATACACAGCAGATGCAGTTCCTATATACAAGGACAGCTACAGGTATTGCTGATAACCCCCCACTCGTGAAACAAGCTTGAATTAGGCTCTGTCTACAGGAATTCATTAATCTAGCAGCACTGATTCCAGGATCAAGGATCCACCCTGGCAGGCAATGCATCTTGTTGCATCCACGTTTGATTTGAGGACCTTGCAAAGATAAACTGGCAAAAAGGCATTCCATTTGATTCTTCCACTTTTCATCCTGGCCCTTTGCTTCACTAGGAAGACACGATGGTTCTCATGGTTAGAGCAATGGTCTTTTCAATAATGGTAGCCTGGGCTTTTAAAATCTGTTCTACCTGAATCGCAATCAGAAGTCCTGTCATCCTCTATTCTCCGCCCACCTCCTTCTGCCAGCACAACTACATCAGCTGCACAGTAAGTCTGCTAAGAGAACTGACTGAGCCAAAACCGAACTTTCTAAAGACAGAGGGACAAATACAAAAAGTCCTTATTAGTTTTCTGGCCTAGCACTTTAAGGCATACCTTTAAGATATTTAAAATATGTATTATTTTGAATACATACCCCAAGAAAACAAGCAGTCAAGAAAATATTTCTAATTAAAGCAATGTAAACATGCCCTCCTGCTTACACATACACAATGACTTTATTTTATGTTTATTTTTAGGTTTTCCTGATCTAACACCCAAGAGCAGAGAGACACCTGCAAAGCATATGCCATTCTAGGGCTCCATTTCCTTCTCCTCACATGACCTTTATGATATTAAATTTAAGCTCTTAAATGCATAGAGCAGCAGCAGAGCAATACAAGGGGAGCTCTGAATTCAACAATCAGATCTACAACCACAACTTTATAGTATAAAAGAACAGCCCCTGCCCCCTTTCTCCAAACACATATGCTTGCTACTTTCAAATACTATATAATTCACAAAGCCTACAGAGCTCAGTATTAAGTGCTGAACAGCTTATTTAGAATGGTTTTACACAGCAACCTTCAAAGATCATCATAAATCACTACTACCTGATGAACAGGGCTTGTTTCTCCTAAGACCACTACATTTCATCAATCCTGAGAGGCTTAATACAGGGAGTAAGTAACCTAGATAAAGCTGAGTTCTCACTGTGAAAGGCTTTCCTTACCTGAAGGTTTCAAATCACTACTGTCACCCTTTCAACTAAGTTCCCAGTTCAGGCAAGTCAGAATAAAGTTTTCAACAGCTAAACACAAATCAAGTAGTACACATCACTTGGTGGGCAGGTTAAGGTAGAGCTTTAAAAGGCAAGGCTCCTTTTCAGGCCATGTCAGCAGTGAAGAATGTGCAGCACACAGAGGAAGAAAGGGGTTAGCATGACCTGATCTAAACCTCTCCTTCCTCACTCTCCACAAGCGGCTGCGTTTCGGCAGCCTTGTAAGCACTGATTTGTAAAGTAATCTAACTAAGTAAATACTAGCACTATGGCTAGTACTGAAGCAAAGTAGTTTCGGTAGCAAAAAATAAAATCTCAAAGTCCACCAACATGGACAAGTCAGTCCTACAGGTGGCCAAGTGGGTTCACAACTAGCAAATATAAAAAAAGGGATGGAAACACAGTAGAATTGCAAAATATGCTTATTTCAGTTCAGTGCACTCCAAACAATTCCTCTGATACCGGCCAAGAATAAACTGATGGATGAATCCTAGTCATCATCCCAAATCAGGAGGCAAGCATAGGAAGTGGGCAAACTTTATTGTGGGTAATATCCCTCAGTTTAAGTGGAACCTAAAGAAACACCCAGAGTGAGCAAGGACAAATGTTCCTTGTGTCTGGTAAGCTGTGTTCATCAAGGCTGTAGATACACAGGCCATGCTTCAGGCTGCCATTTGTAGGGAGGAAGCAGGGGAGCATATTAAGTGGGGGGATACAGGGACATTGCTCATGGAAACCAGCAGTGTATCTGGGAAAGAAAACAGCAAGAAAAGCATCATTTAAACAGGCAGTTCTCAAGCAATCAGGATGGAAGTAACTGAGCCAGACCTACAAACAACCTCACCAATCAGCATCTTTTGACTGTGACTTGCCAACACGGAGAAAGTTTCACAAAAAAAGCTACTGCAGAATCATGGAATCCTGGAAATCTCTAAAGCCTGTCCAAGGAGATGTCTTACAGCAACAAATATCTAGGCAAATAAAGTATTTTTGGCATGTGCCTGTGATAGATGTTAACAAGGCAAACCAAAGCTTTGAAAAACATCAATGAACATTGTAATCAAAAGTATGGAACAATTTTTGCATAATAATGGATGCTCTGATTAGGACTCCAACCTGGGAGGAAGGCCACCGAGGTGATACAGCAGAGGTCCAGAAAATCCTGAAAGGTGTGGAGAAGGTTAGTAGCAAATGACTGCTTGCTATTTCCTTTAGTACAAGCCTAAATGGTATTAAGTGAAAGCATAAAATGAGAGGTTTAGAAAATCAATTTTTCATCTCCTCTCCAAGACAGCATACAGATAAATTGCCAAACTCACCATCACAACATACCAACAATCAGTACAGGTTCAAAAAGCCACTGGACAAGCTCACAAAAAAAGGATTCTTGAACATAAATACAGTAACTACGTAAATACCCCTTGGCTGAAGGAATTCCAGAAGCTGCATGTTGCTGGTAGACTACATTAGGAAAACATCGTTAATAGGTGCCCTCTTGCCATACTCTCTTTCGATAAATCCACTTTGACCAGCATCTTGGGCATAGCAAGCTTTGGGTCTGACTTGGTATTAAGACACAACCAGGATTCCCTCTGGTTTTCAGCTTTGCAGGCAAAAAAACACAGCATGACTTACTCCACAAAATTTAGCACAGAACTAAAGCCCCTCCTGCAACAGATCCAGAGGTATTTCTGTCAGCTTGAAGAGGCATTCTCTGCTCTGAATCCAAGCTTCGCTGGAGAAGCAGGTACCAGGAACTGCTCATTCCAGGACAGGGCAGTGCTGAGGAAATGTCGCCAGAGCCACAGCTTCAACGTGATTCAGGTCAGGGTGATTTCAGAGGTTACTGGACCAGAGCTGTCATCCCTGTCTGACAGCCAGTGGTTACTGTGCTTGCAGCAGAGACACGTCCAACTCCAGAGATGCCCATAATTGAAGTTTTAGCTACCACTCAATTCAATTCAAACACAGCAAACTCTGAAGTGCTCTGCTTGGGAGAAGACATATCCACCCTTCTGCCTCCTCTGCAACATAAACCAAGGCTTTCATCCAGGGTCAGAGCCGAGCAGCAGGACAAGAAACCTTTGGAAAAAATTGAGTTTTTTCTGCATCAAACATCCACCTAAGGCTCTCACCAGCCAGTGAATACAGGCATGCTTACTTCCAGGCCTTTGGATAGGGACAGTGGTTAGAGGCTTCTTTGTGGACTATTTGCACCAGAAGAGCCCAACACGGAGCCAGGCTGCTTGTTGGTACTGCCACAGGCCATATTAACTTGTCACCTTCAACATGCATCCAGCAGAGTTCAGGTCATGGATTTGTTGGAAGTTCATCACTTATTCAGGCTTTTGTGTGAGAGGTCATTGCTGTCAAACTGTCTGCTTTCACAAGCACAAAAGCTCATGTTAAAATGTAAATACTTACAGGTGTTCCACCAGGCACTCAAGATGAAAGTCAGAGCAAATATATTAGTCCTAGCCGTATTTTACAATGCTGGTAGTACTTGAATGTCATCCGTTTGTGAACCAAGGTTTTTATGTGGGTTCATCTGCCTAGACAGGAAGCATGATCTGATGGTGGAGACACAGGACTAGATTCACAGCATCTGGGCTCTTTTTCTGCCTCTCTTACTGTCTCCCTCTGTGACCTTCAGCAAAGAAATTCTTCATGCCACTGTCCCAAATGAAAAGAATGTGACGAGATGCTTACTCGGCCACATACGAGTGCTGTGACCACCTGTCATTTTTCCTATTTACTACTAGAATTCTGGAATGATATGGGAAAAGTTAATCTAACTGGTAAAAAGCAAGAGCCATATAAAAGAGCACTACACCCTCCTCCCCCAGTGCCTGTGTTGCACTGTTTGTTTTTCAAGACAGAATCTCTGCAACTTATTATTACATCGCCCTTGATGGAGACAGCATTTTGCAAATTCAGCTTTGCAAGAAGTCTGGGTAGGCTGGCTCACCCCCGTCGCCTAGATTTGCGTGCTGCTTACCACTTTGCAAGCAACACAAGCACAACTTCAGTGTTGGGATAACACCACAAGACTAGCAGCAGGACTTTGCTGGCACAGGCCTACTGGGAAAATCAACTCCCCAGCTGTGGGAAGAAGTAAAGCCGGCAGAGGCTGCAATCACCACGTCACCCTGGAATCCAGTTTCGTGTCCAGTCCAACCTCGTTCTGTGATTGAGCTGCACAGTTCTGGAAAAGCTGGTATCCTCTTCCCTCAGCACTTCCAGCTACACGTCAGATTCTCTTGTGACTTCTGGAAACTGCTATGTTAGCTATTAAACTGGAAAAAGCTATCTTTGGCCTGAGAGGAACTCACATTCATCCAGTTCAGTACCTATGATAGGGGTAATTTTGCACTGCGCATCCCACATCATGGAAGTCATGCGACAGCCCCCTCCCACCCTTAACCATGCAGAGGCATCTCCACCAGAGAGCCTGGTTATCAACATACCAGGAAAGGCAGCTGGGGTAAACCTCACGGGTGACACCAAGTGCCATCTCTCTGGAACAAGCAAGGGGAGTGGAAGGAAGCTGTGAACAACTGCGCTCTTCTGATGTGCATTCCCTTCCTCTGCTCAGGCACATGCAGGAGGCCAAGTAAGCACACATGACATGCTCCCTGCAGGATGCCACATCCTGCCGTATTTCATACAGCATCCCAAGGCAAGCCAGATACTTTTCAAACACAGTACGATCTTTGACAGTATGATCTGTCACAGTGTGACAGGTTCTCAGAGACAACATAGGGGACAAAGGAGAGAACAGATTTATCCAACAATGCCAAACTGTTCCTAGCCACACTTCTCTCAAAAGGAAAAAAACCAAGCAAACAGACATGCTGCAGCCACATGCAAATATTACAATGCATATTCTTTCTGGTCTTTGCTTTTTGTAACTTGTTTTAGTTTTATGAATTTCTTCTAACTCTCACTCATCCAAACCCTTCCCATTCCCACAGAAAGTAGAGGTCTGTTTAGAAGTGGGGGGGGTGTGAAAAAAAGAACCGTGGAGGTGGTTTTATGTACTGCCTAACCTCCTCAAGCTGCTCCCAGCCTTGCTCCCCGTCACCCCCCACACACGGTGCTGTGTTTTAAGGAGCGCTGGTATTGCTGACATCAGTGAGGCTCCGGGGGCCGTCCAGGCAGCTGTTCCTGCTCCTGTGTGTGGCCACGAGCCAAATCACTCTGCCTTTTTGGTGATGTTCCCTCCTGCCGGCTACCCCCACTCCCGCCCACACGTCTACAGGGTGGGGCAAGGTGGCCACTGGCAGCTTCTCCAAAGAAACTTAAGTGGAAGAAAAGACTGGCAGCTTTCACTTCCAGGCTGTGGTCAGAAACGCTCAATGATTTTTGACAGCGTGGTGTGGATTGAAAGAACTGCAGCTTCTCTTCCTGGAGAGCCAAAGACCAAATTGCCCTTAGGACTTTGTCACCTAGAGGAGAAAAACACGTGCTCTGCCCTTCCTCTCCCCACATGCAGGGACAGCCCACCAGCATCCAGACCACTGTGTACAGCGGTTCCCATTTTAAAGCAGACACATCCACAGAGGCAGCTATTCTCCAGCCAAATGATGATAGCAGAGGAGCAGAAAACTCGTCCAGATCGACCCAAGTACACGAGATGGGTGCAAGAGAACTTCCAGGCACAAGAAAGGGGTGGCCAGTGCAGTGGTTTTTCTTCCCTCTACTGCTCCCTGCAAGGGCAGGAAGCAGTGTGAGGGCAGGAAAGGTGTGCCAGGGCACCTCTCGGCCCAGCCAGTCCCATGCAGGCAGGTTTTAGGCAGCTGGCTCTCTGCAGCCAGCAATCCCAGCAGTGGGGTGCGTCCCCGTGCTGAGCCACAGCCAGATCCGGGGAGTGAAAAGGTGACAGCCAAGCCAACTTCACATACACCCTCAGAGCCTGCAGCTCAGACCCCATGTCAAGATTAGGAAAGTATGCGCACACAGAGAGCACATGAGCTGCTGGAGTACTTTCATTTAACTCTTGCACACACCGTGTATTGAAGAAGTTTGGGTTCCCAGCCTCGTTTCTGGCTCCTTCTCTTCAAAACCAACTCTGCTCAGGCTGCAAGAGCTGTGACAATCCCTCGGGCTGAGCAATGCCTCCTGAAGAAGTTCAGAAGTTGGTGAGATGAGTTTGGAGCTATTGCTCACACGAGTTAAAGAGTCTGGCTTGTGTCATTAATGCTTTTTCTAAAAGTTAAAGGCAGGCCCCAATCCTGAAACACTTCCCCTAACTTTTGCCCATGCCAGTAATTTGACTTTAAAGGAACAACCTGCTTAAGTGGAATTATATCCATGTTTAAAGCGTCTGCAGGATCAGTGCTTGGCTCGATCTAGACTTGCTGCTGACATACGCGCACACAAGGCTGCACCCCCCAGCAAATTCAGAAAATTGCATGAGAGCTATCAGGATAAGACAAAAAAGTAAGGATAAAGATGGTAACTCCCACCAAGGCACATTTAAAATTTACATGTGTGTATGTTGGAGGATGATTCACCAGGGCAGGAAAAACAGAGATGCCTGAGGGCTATGGCTGGAAGCACAAGAAAGGTCCCTAATGCTCAAGGTTATCTGGGCAAAGAGGAGTCCCAAAACCAAACAGGTTTGTACACTTATCAGCACCACAAACGCTGATAATTCTGGGAGCCATGCTTTTAGTTCTATCTCTTCTAAAGAATAAGAATTTAGGTACTGTAATGTTAGCAGTATATGCAAATATACTATATACTATAATGCAAAGAAACACTCCTTCAGCCACGAAACAAACTCGACTCCTAACTTCTCTGTACCGAGCACAAAAGCTGCACACAGAAACACGAGTTTCCCTGGAACAAACCAGTCAAATTCATTCAAATCTTCCCGAAGCACAACAGGGCAGAACCCATTCCTGTTCCCAGAGCTTATTACAGTAACATGACTAAACATGCTCAGCACTCCAATGTGATAGGATGCATCCATTTGCTGATGCCAGAGGAAGATGCGTGTCTCTCCTACATGGCACTGCTCTCACAGGCTGCTTTTCAAAAGATGTTTTGAAAAGCGACCTGCTGCGTACATTCTTAACAAGTCATAGTATCACCGGCTGTACAAGTGTTTGACCTCTACTTGCTATGCACTGTGGACAAAAATCTGACATCAGCTTATTCCAACCTTAGTAACACCAAACTGCTTCTGCAAAGCTGGCTGCAACAGACTACAACGCACCGATAAACTCCCAGACGGACCCCTGGAGTGCTGAAAGTGCAACTAGTTTAGTACGTGAGCCCATGTGTTTTAAATTTGACTTGGTTTAATCCAAGTAAGTAACCTGATTAAAATGGGAGTCTTCTCTGGAGGTCTAATTTCTAGATGTTTCCACTACTCCATATGCTTTTATGCTGTATAAACATAACGAATGATACATACATCACTTTTGGGATGATTTAAGAATTCAGCTTAAAACTACAAGTCATTCAGGGCAACAGAATTAAATTACTTTGTGAATGGTAAGACCCCCAGCAACGGCACTTCATATTTCAGTCTTGGGAAGGTGACATACTGAAGGGGTGACACCTTTCTATTCCCAGTTTCTTCTTCTAATTTCCTAATTTCAGAACCCCGACATTTGTCCCTTTTACATACAGACCTAAAGCAAAAAGGAGAGAGAAGGATGTGGTTCGACTGATGGTTTAGAACACATAATAAAGCTGGGAACATATTTGCTTCTAAACCAAACAACCAGAGGCAAACTCCTGGACATGTATATATACTTGCACCTATACTGCCTAGAAAAGAAATTAATAAATAATCTGTCCCTCACGCGCAAAGCAGTTATTTATGAGAGCTGCCCAAATGCTGCTTTGCAACCAAAGCTGTCTATTTATAAGGAGATACCTCAGCAGGAGCAGTGCAGGTTCCCAGCATGCCTCTACCTTGGTATCTGGAAAGGCTCCACTATGGGGAAAGAAGATAGTTATAATTAAACATTTATACTGAGGTAGTGCTGTGCAGGTTGGTTCCACAGTGTGTTAGGTGGCTTTTCAAAACTCAGTAACTGAATGCTGATCCCTGCCCCAAAGAGTGTACAGAGTAGGAAATCAAAGCCTAACACTTGGCATCTGTATACCAGGAATTAAACAAAGACCACCACCAGTTCATTTCCTGGGTCTTTGGACTAGGCAGCTCACATAAACATCCATTACCAGAAATACTGGAAAATTTTAAATCAGCAGTCTGGACTTTCCTAATCCACATCTGCGCAGCTCTGTTTGAATTAGTAGCTGGGACAGTAACTACAGCATGCAATTTGCACATGCTGCTGGCATCTTCTTGTCCAGTGTAGATTATTTTTGGCCCAAATACATTTTAGCAATCATTTTGAAAAGACAGCGAGCACACAAACGGAAACATTTACTGCAAGTCAGTCAATTCAAGCCGTGCAAGCACAGGAGAGGCTGCCAGTGCACGAGGTCAAAAGTCAGACAACAGCAGATCCTTCTGTCCTGAACCTCCAGGACAATCCCAGGGAGGCATCAGAACATCTACAATGCAGTGCTAGCGCACGTCGGCTCTGGGGCAGACCATGGCCACGTGCAGGCCTGTGGCCTATGTGGCGCTGCAAAGCCACTAACCCACATCTTTTTCTATGGAGACTGAGTTACGCAATGGCCCAAATAAAAACTCTGGCCCCAAATACACAGGGGCCATCTCTGTCCCAAATCCATCCTCAGGGAGAATTCTCTACATTCCCCTTTTCCTGCAGGGAAGGACAAGTCCTCCTCCTACTCACCAGACTGAATACACTCAAGAAAGTAAAAGTACAACCCCCAGCATTTAAAAAAAGGACAGAGCAATGGCCACACTTGCAATGATGCCCAAAACCTGGATGGAAGAATTTAGTCAAAATAGACTATTATACTGCAAATTCCGTTTGCTGTTTATCAAACAAGCGCCTAAGACAGATGCACTGACTTTGTAACTACACCTGTAGGAATTTCAAACACCAAAAAATACAAAGACACTATCAGTATTTCAGTTTTTTAAAGTTTCCTGGCGTCTTTCATGCTATGAATTCTCCAGAGCTCTCAGCTGTACATACCCCACATAAAATCTTAGTCCAGAGAAGCCTGAAAGAATTTTGCTGTTGATTCAAATAAAGACACGTTTTCCACTTTTACCTACTATTTACGTAGCTATTGATTTTTTTAAACATGGAACAGCAACTGTAACAGGGCATGATCTGTGTTCACCTTGATCTACTTAATTGTTCTGTGAACACCTCAACTTTGTTTGGTTTTGAGCATTTAAAATGAGCAACCTTACTATTTATTTCTAACTTTTTTTTTTCTCTCAAGGGAAAAGGGAAGCATGGAAAATCCTCAGTCACTAGATTTAAAGAGCTTACAAGTTCCAAAAGCTTTGCAAGTAGAGATTGGGAACTGCTTGAAACTGCAGTTACTGAGGCTTCAGAGTTTACAGAATCCACCAGATCCTTCCTGCAGAGTTTATAATTTGCATGGCTTCCTCCCAGGTTAAGTAGCATCCACTCTGAGGTACAGATAATTTCCCTCACTCCTAGAAATTCACCCCCTGCTTTGGCTGAACACAGTAGCCACTGCACGCTCAGCAGAAAGACACTGCCATTTTGCAAAAAAGGAGGAATGGAGACAGAGGATGGAGAATATTTCTCCCACAAAGTGCAGGCAAAACTGGTATGAAATAAAATTCTTCACTTTTTGAACAAAACCAGTTTCCAATAATAAAGCAAATTTACACCATGGAAACAGAGGCACTGTGATACAGCTCTCTTTACCCTTTTACAACATGGACAGTCAGGCTCCTGACAGTTCAGAGGGTGACAGGAGATCTTACCAAGCAGAAAAAGACACCTATCTACTGTAAAGGTTGAGAAGTTGCTCCAAGACTTCTTCCAGAAGCTGCCAGTGACCACACTCTTGAACCTTACTTGGAAATACAGTAGAATGTACTTAGCAACACCTGGCTGAGCCATCTGATAAGGCAGAAAAAAGAATGATACCTGCAGTGGTTGGAAGAACAGACCAAACAAAATATACTCGACAACTAAATACAAGACGTAAATTATGTCTCTGTAGAGAAGCACTTGTCACTGCACTCATGGTTCTTCCCCTGGAAAATACAGTCAAACCTCACAAATGGAATCCCTTAGTAATCCAGCTACAGCTCTTCTACAGTTGGCTTCTATGGCACGTGCTTCCACTTCCTGAACCTTCATTGTCTTGTTTAGAAGGCAAGCCTCCTTCTGCAGCCCTCCTTCCTCCCACCAAAAGCACAAGGATGTACACACAGCTAAGTATGTGAGTTGTGCTGCAAGTTATCCAGCTGTGCAGCTGAAGACCAATTCAGGATACCTTAATGCTTTTGGAGTGAAGGAGGGGATGAAGCAGGTGAGCACATGCACAAGATACCACAGACACCTCATGTGTTTCCTCAATACACTGGCAACTGGCAACATCAGAAAAAATGTACACTTGAATGAGGAACACAGGTATTCATGACCTGGTTGCTCCTCATGTTCTCAAAACACAAACAGCAATGAGATGTGATTAACAATTTAATGAAGAAAATACAGTTTGTGTAATAAAAAGAGGAACTTAAACCAGGGTCTTTCCCCTACTCAAAACTGTGAGTGGTCCAAATTAACAAGGAAGTAGTGCTTCGTGCTGGTGCAAAATCAAAGCAGTTCTCCCTTGTCCAAACCCTCATGTTACCAGTGTGAAGGCATCCAGCCTGAACATGGCAGTGGAACCTATTGCTGTGATGCAAGAGCTCTGAGCAAAGCACCCCCAGGTACCGATACACCTGAGCACTGACATCACCGGCCGTATGAAACAGGACTAACAAGGGCTCCAGTTAAAGCCAGCTAATCACACACAATAAAAGCAAAGGCCAGCTACACTTCAACGTGAACATTTTGTTTCTCTCATCCTCAGACAGGAAGCACATGCCTGAATTAACTAAAAAAAAAGTTTGTCAATGGCTGATCATCCTCCATTTTCAAAGGACAGACGATGCCACACCTACAAGTACATTTGTGCTGTTTCAAGAAAGCACATGCTAACACCTGTTAAAAGTATATACTAGGAGATGCCAAGTGGAGAAGTTCCACACATATGTGAGGCTGGCAATTCCATTATTTATCACAAAATACCTTTCTCTTTTAGAATCAAATTAACAAGCCAGGCACATCAGCACAGAAAATTTCCAAGAAGCTTAACCCTTTTTTTATCCAGACTGACTTGAAAGTCTAAATTCCATTTTTCAAAGCTGACACTGGGAAGTCACTTGGCCATTGTGTGCAAGCACCTTTCCCACACTTTTTCAGAGCCCTACACAAATAACATCCCTTGCGCAAATGGATCTTCAAAGAAATTTCAGACAGCAGGATGTGGGGATGTCTTCTTCAAAAGGAAAAGGATCTCTCAAAATCCTGAGGTTATATAAGTAAATAAGATTAAACAAAAAACATTTTTACTCAGGAAGGTTAGATGCAGGAAAACGAATTTGAAAGTTGCATTCCACATGCTTCTACGGGAAGACCTGCAAAGGAGACAGGAGGGGTCATCAAGGCCTGAAAGGCCTCCCTCTCTAATGGTCCTTGGAATACCTGTTTTAACTCAGAAGCCTAAGAATGCCCTGGGGGATTTTGACAGTTTTTCTTTTCCCTTGCTGTAACACCTCTGTGGATGGCTGGGACTCTGCAGATGAATCCTGCTGTTGAAACAGCTGCCTCCCTCTACATCTTTAAAGAGGTATTCAGATTCCCTTAGCCTTACTTAGTTGAATCACTCTGAATAAACAGTCACCACCCATCAACTACGTATTTTTGTAAAGCACCTAGTCAAAGGCAACCACCTTTATTGATTGCTAGGCTGGCCAACCTGCAGGCTGAGATGTTATTATTAGGAAAAAAAAAAAGAGAGAGAGCAGGATACACTTGAAGGCCTGTGTTGTTTCTAAAGGAAGCACAGTCCAGGCGTTGCTCAGTGACACCAGGACGATTCCTCTCTGACTGCAGGAGGCTGCTCTAACAGGTTTCATACCAGCACAGCCACAAGCCAAGTATCCCACTGACTCTTCTCCCTTTTGTCCAGGCCCTTTTCCTTGTTCTGACCCTTTTCCACCACAACATGAACGAGACACCCAACAGGAGCCCAGAGCATATGCCCCAGCTGGCAATTATTTCTACTTTCAACATTTCATAACAAAGCATTAGCACAAGCTCTAAATAAGTTCTGTCACCCTGCTCCAAGTAAAATGCTGAAGGAAGGAGGGTGAGATGCTGCGGTACTGCTGTCTCAGAAGTTTGTGCTCTTTTAAGTCACTGGCCCTCAAATGTTGCTATTCAAAACAGAGTGGTATAGGGTGAGGTGGAGGGAACACCTTCAGGTGGGAAAAACATCACTGGCAGACATCAAAGATAAGCCATCATCAGATTTCTTGCACCAAAGAAGAACAAAGAGTCAATGCTCCTGAAATTCCTGTTCAGAAGTACCCCAGAACAGAGCCAGCACTTCCCACCTCAGCCAACCTCACCTATGTTCATTTGTAATCAAACGCTGATAACCAAACCTGGCCTGGCAAAGCTCTGCAAGCTTCAATCCCATCCTGACTCCACACAAATACCTTAACTTTTCAATGTATCATCAGAGAGTGACATTCCCAAAAATACCCAAGTCCTGCCTTTGAAATCACTGCTCATAAAGATTCTTCTAAATGCGGGGGGAGAGGGGGAAGCCACATCTCCCACAGGTGCTGGTTTATGTAGGATATTAAAAAGAAAGCAACAAACAAGCAAACAAAATAAAACAGTGCACAGGGAGAAGGGATTCCTCATATGCCTCCCTGAAGAAAATCTGCTTTAACTGCTGAACAGCTAGTCAAGTCAAATCTCCCACCCCAAAGCAAGAAAAAAGCTGTTGCACTCTCAGAAGGCAATTCCTTCTCACCCTCAAAGTTTACATCTGCTCCTTAAGAGACTTTCCAGCAAAGCTGCAGGATACCTGAGCACTCCATCCATGATAAAGCTGTTCTCAAAAGAACACGAAGCAGTTTCTGGCCCTTTTCCAAGCTGTAGAATGCTGTTGAAAGGCATATTTTAAAGCTGTAACCCTATGACTGTCCATCTTGCTTGAATTCAGAAAGGAGGTAGAAGACAGAGAGCAACAAGCATTCTCACTACCTTCAGGAGAACAAAAAGCAGCACTACCATCCTCCTCTACAGACAACTGCCTCCCAGGAAAGAAGCTACCACATCAACAAGGCAGCCGTCGCAAACTGGTCTAGTAACACAGTCCAATAATACGCTCATTTCAAAACAACCTTTATCGTGCTGAAAGAGGAAGACATGATTTCACATGTTTTAAGAGTGTACACCTAAAACAGAGATTTCCAAACTCAGGCATCGTTCATCAAAAAAGTTAAAAGGGGCTTTTTCCACACATGCATAGATTTTGGACTAACAGGATTTACTTGTTTTCTGCCTGTTCCTGGGGAACTTCTGCAGTTTCTTTTTCCCCAAGACTGTCCCTACAGGCTGTTATCCAACATACATCAGATGCTCCTGGAGCAACAGATAACTCTGGAAGGACATTTGCAAAGGGCACAAATCAAGGGCCCGATGTCAGTAAAATTTAGGCATACTGAGGGAGGGTAGAATTACCCCTGTATGTAGATAATTTGAACATTTGACACAGGCCTCAGAAAGCTTTACTTATGCATCTAAATATTTTTTTTTTGTATGTTTTACTCACAAAAGGCGTGTTTTAAGTCAATTAAAAATTATTTCAACTTAAAAAGTGAATCCTTTTCAAAAACACTCAGGTTAATTTTAGCATCCTTCTGTTTAGCTGCTTAGCAACACTTATCCTATGACCTTCTAAGCACCACCTACTTTTACAGGGGATAATGAATATAACCAAAGGGATTTATCTATATGTTTTTAATCTATACAGTGTAAGTGCATCACCAACTTTTATTTAAATGAGAAATCCAATCCAACTGAGAGCAATTCAAATTGGTTCTGTTTTAGAAGAAAGTTTCACAGACTAAAGTCAAGCGACTGTTATGACTGCAGTGTTACTTCAGTATAGGCAAAGTGGTAATATCCTTAAGGAGTGAGGAAAGCACTACACAGGTCAACATTTGTACACTTTGGGGAACACTGCACTTATCTTTGGTACCAAAAGAGATCACACATACTACTGACAGCTAATGAAGAGATTCAGTTTTCCCAGTTTTGAAACCTGAAGTTATTTCAGAAAGTAATTTCTTTTCTTCAAAAAGAAAAGCCATTTTGTCAGAGGGTCACTGAATACTGTAAAGAGTTAAGAATGGGATCACTACTTGAGGGAAGCTAAGTCAGAATAAGATGCTCCATTACACTGAAATCTGCTAGTGAAGCTTCAAACACCAAGCTCCAGGTGGGGGGAAAAAAAACAAAAACAAAACCCAGAAAAACAGTCAACACCCTGCTATATAAGCCATATATATACATATATTCTTTAGCATTGTTAGTTGTCAAAAGAAATGTGTAAGAGTGGCTACGTACAGTCACTTTGGATGGGCAAACAACAATTTTACAACTAGAAGCTATCTGTGAAATGAAAGCAAAATAAAAGTTTACTTGATTGCACTTAAGAGGGTGGTATTTTTCCAACTATATAAATTCAGTTCCAAATACGGATGTCAGGAGGAGGAAGGTGAGGGAGCAAAAGAGGCCACACTCGGGAACAGCTGCCCGGCAGCATGAGAGGCTGGATTCGTCCCTGCCGGCAGGTGAGGGAGAGCCCTGGTACTCTGATTGATTGGATGATGGATTCATGCTGTTTCTGGGTTTCTAACAAACAAAAGGACCTATTCTTTCCTGGATGTACCCAACTCCGGTTAAGGCTAATCGGCATTATGCAGGCACACCAAGAAAGGACTATATACCCTTAAGTCTTCAAAGAGAAAATTAAAACCTAAAACAAATATGGCTGGCCTGACCCTGAGTCACTGCATCCCTTTCACGCACGCTGACCCTGTGGAAAACAGGAACTGCGGTAACAAAACTCAGTGCTTGTGTCAAAACGACCGACCTCAACGAAAAAACTCCAGCCATCACAACAGCTCTCTACTGTGCACCGTAGGAGTGACAACACGGCGTTATGTAGCAACTGCTCCTGTTGTTAATAAGCTATTTCTTTTCCAAGGCATGGGGCTGGATGTTGGAATGGTAGGAAACATCCACTGCATTTGCTGTCTGTCCTAGACCACTGCCCCCAAATCACACCGAACTAGATGTTTACTTTCGCAAATAAGTAAATACACTTGATCTTATCTTCAAGAGAAAACAGGCGAAAGAGGGAGTTGGGATTAAAACTGAATGGTTGGTATCCCCCCCCCAGCCTTCCCTCCAGCAATCAGCCCAGTGGCTCCCGGGCAGGATGCTGGCTCCTCGGCGAGCAGGACCAGAGCATCAGCTGCGGGCCGGACACCGCGGCGCGGCCGTGGGAGGGCGGCGGGGCACGGAGGCGCCCGGGCCTCCGCGGGGTGCGCAGCCGAGCAGAGCGGCCCGGCCAGGGAAATGTGCTGAGCCAGGAGAAGCGCTCTCCTTCTGCGCAACCCCGCGAGGATGCCGAGCAGGCGAAGATATCGCAGCCGAGAGGTGAAACGGGGAAAATTATTTTAAAACGAAAAAAGAAAAAAACAGGAAAAAAACCCCTAAGCGTGCGTGCGGAGGGAGGCGGGGGAGAAGTGCAGGGAGAAGAAGCCAAAGGAAACTTATCTGCGACATGACAAAGTTCAATCCACCGCCCTCCCTCCTCTACTGAAAAAAAAAAAAAAAAAAAAAAAAAGTTGCTAGAACCCGCGTG
>VYXD01012757.1:145047-172009 GCA_013397195.1 Hylia prasina
GGGGCTCTCCCGGGCGGGCCTGGACGGCCGCGCTCCCGCCCCGGAGAGCGTGTACCCCGGCAGCCGGCCGCTCTCCCGGATCGGGGCCGGAGCGCAGCCGGAGCCGCCGGTGGCGGTGCCGCGCCGCCGGCTTTAAGGGATTCACCGGGGCTCTCCGCTGCCGTGGAAATGTCTGTGCATCCTCCTCCGCCTCCCAGCCCGGTGCCTCACCAGGTACAGCGGCCGCAGGCAGCAGCCCGCTGCTCCCCGGGCAGGAGTCACCTTCTGGTTGTGTTTGTTTCCTCAGAAACTTTTCGTCCTTGCGCGATTTGGGTCCCCGCAGGGGTCAGTCATCCATCCAGACCTAAAGGACACGTTAAATTTAACAGGACCGTGAACATCAGCGCAGGAAAACAGGAGGTGCAAATGTCGTGTCTAATCAAAGGCGAGATGCGGCCGCTTGCACGTACAGGTACTTACACTGCACACACCATCCTTCCCCTCACTTTCCCAGCAGTGGAAGTTCAAAGGTGTAGGAGACTCAACAAGTGATGGAGAGGTGTTCAGAGTGGTGAGGATTTCACTGTAGAGCCAGTACTGGTTTAGAGTTGTGTGACAAATAATAACAGTACATAAAACCAAAATACCTGGCAATACTCCATCCTGAAAACTCGATAGGAAAAAGGGAAAAGTAAACCAACAGTGCTTCCATGGAGTGCCTAATGAGTATAGGAGGAACTAGTTTACCTTTAAGGAAATGGTTATTTCACTATATCTAGAGCTACTAAAACTAGGCCTTTTAAAGCTGTTATTGGTGAGGTGGAACCTGGAGTCTCTGCCTGTTTTTTAAAGAAATCAAGTCATGGCCTCTAGGGCAGAAGGCTTGTGCCAGCTTACACAGTATCCTATCTCCTGACTGAAGAGAAGGCTAAATTCCAGGTATGTGGCAGTAAGCCCTACACCGACTCATTCACAAGCTCATATGTAAGATGTCATGCTTAACTTCATTTGCACCATTTTTTCAAATACTGGATAAAGGCATACAAGTAAGGAATACACAAGTCCTGTCTCAAAGACATGAGCTGGTGATTCATATCAGGAATAAACCTCTTCCCTTCTGGACTCCCAAGTAAAACACCTGCAGGTCTGGTGAACTGGAACTTGGAAATGCCACAACTGCAAAACCGAAAGGTAGCACATGTGTATTCAGAACATGAAACTGCAGCTTTAACCTGTGTGTGTTTGTTGTTGTGGTTTCTGCAGGCTGAATTTTTGTCACCTGTGTTCTGTACTGAGCTCTGTGCAGTACTACCCAAGCGGAGTTGATGACTGGCAGAGGAGCAATATCATAGTTTACCCTGCAATATTAGCAACAAACATGAGAAAGCACATTCTCATTGTTCTAAGGTTCCTATTTTACAAAAAAAAAAAAAACCAAAAAAAACCAAAACCACCACCACCACCAACAACAAAAAAAAAACAGTAAAGGGAAGACATTAAAAATAAACTGATAGCAAAGTGTCTTTAACCTTTTCATTCCTTTGCCCATTGTACCTGCCAACCTGCAGTGGCAGAACTGCTGGTAAATTCAGCAACTTTACAGCCAGCTTGCATCTTCAGTATCCCTTGCAGTCAGGCAATTAATCAAAAATCTGAGCAGTTTATCCATCTCAGGCTCAGCCCTTGAAACATTCTATTTACATTGGAAGACTGCTGTGATTTAAGGCTTCATGGCACACACATACAAACTCATGAAGACTGGGCCTAGTTTACACAGCCTGTATAGGTTATCATATATGGAGGTTAGCAATGCATGGCTCATTGACCTCTGCCTAATATTTCTAGAATAGTCTTGGAGGCATTTTGGACTACCTCAACATGAAGATTCCCATCCTCAATTTATTTTTTAACCTTGGAGGTGCTTAGGAGCCCTTCAATGTGGGAATAGATAGATGGAACAGAAGAACTGTCGTTTCTCAGTTCAGCATCTGAAATCTGCTCTAGAAAGATGGACATGTAAAACTCAAATTGGAAAAAAAAAATCATGATCTTAGTGTTTGTAGAAAATATGTAGATAGTTTTTTATAGCATTTATCCCTATTCTTTCAAAAAGATGGAATGAAGGATGAACCAGTACATACTGTGTTACATTAATACTAAAAATTTTAGGAAAACCAAACAACAAATCCAACAATGAAAAAAGTTAAGTAATAACTTAAAAACCCCATTAACAACTACAGTTTATAAAAGAGTAAAAAGTCTTTTAACAGTTAAGGAATTAATTATAATTCTGGGCTTTTGGTGGGCAAGAGAAATTAAGTAATTCAGCTTTTCAGCCTTCTGTCAACTTTTATAATGCATCAGAGAGGTAAAAAACCACTGTGGTCTGGTACTGAATGTGAAGTTTTGAGCAAATGGTTCCTTTTTTATCACTTATTACAATGAAAGAGAAGGTAGAGGTAATTTCTGTCTAATAAACCCCACTTTTATGAATGACTCTCTCAAAGTGTTACTACATGACTTATATGATACAGCTATCCTCTTCACTCTGCACTTTTTACCATTGGCATTACTGTGGTTTATCTCATCTCCTCTGACCACTCTATGACAAGATAAGTAATGTCTTGTTTTCCCCTAGAGCTATTCGTATTTTCTATACTTTCGGGATATTGGGACATGAATACCCACAGTGATTGTAAACACACTAAAGGGCAAGAAGACTTTTCTCTAGCTTCTATGTAACCCTCACACACCACTCTCATCCTTCACAGTGATGTTAAATACAATGATCAGTAGTAGAAATAAAAACAGTAGTTTTGTGAAGGTGTTTAGTGTGTTATCAAATTCATTGACACCACTGGGTGACACAGCAATGTTGGTGACAAAAGCCACCTGTGGTCCCAAGAAAAGGACAACTCGGCCCCCACCCACAATTCAAATATCAGAGATGCTGATTAAAGGTATTCAAGGAAAGAAGAAAAACAGGATGTATAGCTTATATGAAGGCCACAACTTGAAGATGTCTTAAAGCACAGAGACTAAAGCTAACACTAGTATTAAGAGAGAAGTTAAAGGTTATCTAGAAAATTATTTTCCCCCATCTTACGAGACATTGTCAATTTACACATCACTTTCAGCCAAAGCAGCTTGGACCAACCAGGAGTATTTTATATGCTAAGAGGCAGGACTGGGCCCTGACTTTACAACACCTCAAGACTGCTGGGTGAGGGCAGCTGCCAAGCCCCAGCTCCCTCACCCCTGACGTGTGTCTGTCCAGCCACAGAGGATGTCAGAGGCATCTGAGGCTCCATGCCCTGCCTGAGCTTGTGCCTGCTCAGCATCCAGAGTCCTCTTGCTGCCATCCTTTTCCTGATGTCCTCGCTCGTGCCAAGAGGGAGAACTCGGCTGACATACTAACACAGGGAAAAGCCTGCTTGGAGGATCAGAGAATACAGCCCTGAGGGCTTTGAGAAATAAGTCTTTATAAAACCTAAGACCAAAAGAAATGCTTGAATTTCCTTTATGTTTCAACCAGTTATTTCTTTAAATGAACAAACATGCCATTGCTGTGTCTTCTCATGGGTTGAGGTTATTTTTGCTTAGAGGGTTTTTTTTTTCCTTCAACAGAGACACAGGTTTTTTGGGTCAAAAACCCCTTAGGAACTAATGCAGAACTGACAAATGTGACCACCATAGAGGCAGGGTAATTATACAAAATAAAATGGGGAAAGTTCAATTAAATGTATTTCTTATAAATTTCTTAGAAAATTTGATGAATTTGTGCACTGGAAGACCACACAGAGAAGCATAATACATGAGCTGTAAACTCTGAGAGCATTTGTCTGAAGACACTGCATCCTACAGCATTCTCATTTTCCCCATGCAGGGAAATGTGATGAAGCACCATGCTCAACTACCCTGGAATCTGGAAATTGGGCAGCTGGGGAACAACGGAGGGGTGGAACTTGCTCCTGCAACCACCCCACTCACTATATCCAAGGGCAGCTTTGGATGAGCCAGGCCAAAGCTTTAGTCCAAACTTATCTTAACATTAGCCTTTACAGAGTGAAAGAAGATCTGATGTATCCCAGCGTACTTAAGCACTTTCCCTCACATCCCAACAGGCTGGTAGTGGCAAGGCTGGAATTAAAACCAGTATCTCCCCCAAAATCCCAGTGTAGTTCTCCAGGCTGAGCCATCCGCTCTTCTGGGTGACTCTTCTCAGCAGACAGTATGTTAGTGATAACAAGCAGCAAACGTAAAAGATCAAGTGTAAGTGTTCACTCCTTGTTTGCTCTGAGACATTTCAACAGCGCAAAACAGTCCTTGAGCTGACTCACCTAGCCAGCCAAGACTACCTCTTGGCTAAGGCTTCATATGGAAATATGAAGATAGTGTTTCTGAAACCCACACCACTTTTTCCCCCCCATAGATCACAGCCTGTAGGGCATATTGCAGGACTGCTTGAAGTTTCTGGCTCCAGTAATTGCTGGTCCCACCTCCTTCTCTCTTTTCACTGTAGGAGTCTCCAGCAGATGGATGCAATGCAGAGCTGCTGGGACAGGACCAGCTTGATGAACTAGTCCCTTTCCCCAGCTCTAATTTCAGGATGTAAAAAGTAGCATAAACTGTTCACCTAAACTATTGTAACAATAGCCAATGTTTCTAAACCCTTTCAGGGGAAGTTCACCAACCTAAACTTATTCTTTCAGGATATACAGTCATAACGATAGAGAATGGCCAAAAGGATAATCAACTGACATCTTTCAGCCTTATAACCAAAACAAACAACAGAGGCACAAGAGTGTTATTACAGTTTTAGTGACAAAATTTCTTTTAAAGAGGAGTATTAAAAATAGTACATTTTAAATGAATAAAAGTAATATTCCCTCCTGCATATTTAATTATTTAGCAAATTTTGGACCAGCACAGCCTCTTCTTCCTCAACAGACTGTTTAAAAACATAGCATGAAAAAAAATAGTGGGCAGATGTTTGACATTTACGTTCTCAAGCAGTTCTGTGATCACTAACGTAGAGCCTCAGAAACAGGTTGTATAATCCATATGCAAGTGTGTCTGGATAGAGATGGAGCAGGTGAAAGAACAATAAGCAAAACCACCCACTGCAATACTTTCACTTGTTTTAAAACCCTTCATTGTTGCCCAGAAACTTTTGTTGCCTGGCAATGCAAAAAAAAAACAGGTGTGCGAGAAGAAGTCAGTGTTTAATGCCCAGCCTGTGATTTGGTACTGACATGTTTCATTCTTATTGACCACCCAGCCTCTCACACCTAAATGTGATTATTTTCCCTCCTGAAGGCAAGCTGTGTGTTTCCTTGTATCTCATTTGCTAGGGAGAGTGGATTCTGTAACCTCTCACAATCAAAATAAATGCTTATGTTAACAGCACCTTCATGTTCAGTTGTTCAAAGGGCTGCAGTAGCACCAGAGGAGACAGTGGCAGCTAAAGGAAGGTGGCAATATCCAGTTGAAGCATCACTTATCTTCTGGTATCACAAACTAGAGATGGAAAACACCTGCTGTCTAATCTCTGAGGCTGCCACAATGCCGTACACTTTTCAGTACTGTCTTGGTTTAGCTTTAAGTATTCTCAGTTATGGAAGATTCAACACTTTCTGTTGGGAGCTTGCCGATTTTGCTGTTAGGATGTTTCTCCCGATTTTTCTAGCCTGCATTTTTATTTTCTTAACTTCAGGCCACAGCTAATTATAGCTTACAGAGTGCAAATAGAAAAGGGGATGGGGAAGAAGGAAACCCCCCCATCCCAGGGAGAAGACTGTAGGCAGTGCTCTGAGATGCACCCACAAAGCAGCAGAGAGGGCCAGCAAGCAGCAGAGAAATGAAGAAATAGGAAGTGAGGCAGCAGTCATGAAGAAAGCGTGCAAGGAAGCAGTTACCCTGCAAGGAAGGAAAAAGCAGGACAACTTTCAAGGGCAGAGATTAATGTAACTTGGGGGAGGCTGCAGTGACAGGATTTGGGGAAGAAGAGAGAAGAACCAAATTACCAGGAAAAAATGGCCAATGGATGCAGTAGGCAAAGAGTTGAGGAGGAGGCAGAAGAAAATTGTGGGGCTCAGGTAAATGAGCATGAAAAGAGTCATTATGCTTTTGTACCTATTAAATTGTGCTTTGTGCCTCCTTAAACCAGAAGGAAAATTGCACTGGGTCAGGTCTATGCCATAAACTTCTGCAGGCATATTTACACTGGTCAGATGTGCAAAGGGATATGGTTTGCAACTGAGGTTAAAACCGAGCTGTGCTCCCAAAAGCAGTGAATGTTCAGAGTTATGCAGTCAGAACCATACTTTCACCAGTGCAGCTTGTGTCATTCAGACAACGATAAGATAAGCCATGCTGGCAAAAGCACAGTTTTGCTGTTGTAAATTGTACTGGGGGTAGTTACACCTCTGCTGCAGCATATAGGGCTGCAACTACACCAGGAGAGCTTTTTGCTTGTCCAAACAGCCACGCTCAATTAACAGATTGTCCATAATGGACACATGAATAAGAGAGGTAGAAGGAATTCTTCTACTGACGTGACTTCCACAACCACAGCAAAAACTGTCAGCACAAGGTTTTTCTGGCAGAAGAAGACAGCTGTTTAGACCAGAGGGGTGTAAGATACAGACATATTTTAGATAACTTCTGAAGCTTTCATACAGGAAAGTATTTGCTTCAACAAAAAGAAAACTCAGTAATTCCTAAGTGTTTGAATTTAGGGCAGTGTGGATAAGAGCATTTAAGTCCTTTTACCTTTATTTATCATTCAACGTTCACTTGTTTTTAAATAAGGGATTCTTGACAAGAAAGTATCCTCAATACATTTTTCTGCATTCCTGTCTTCAACTTGAATAACAGATAATATGCTCCATAATCTTCTTTCCTTCTGTGCAATACAAAAAAGGTGAAACTTCTCTTAAAGAGTATATAGGCACGAAAGATTTGGTAGATAGATAAACTTCATTTTTTTCTTTTTTTCAATTACTATGGTGGTCTTGGGGACTGTACTCTAGCTGAAATGAAACTTAAAAAGGAAAAAAAACCCCAAAACTACTATTATAAAAATGAACACAAGAGAGCTGTTACCTGAAATGATTCACTGTATGGAAATCTCAACTCTTGAAACAAATGACTTCTAAGAACAGGACACGGACATCAGCCTCTTCCTCAAAAGAACTCCAAGTAACTAGAAAGGGCAGAAGATATTTAAACTCACATTTTTCAGCTTGCAATCAGCATTCACAGCAAAGGATTAAATCTCTTGGAATTAATGTCTATGAAAATATCCTGAAATCCTAACAGTCATGCAAAATTTTTCCTGCAACCTCTTGTGAAATGGTAATAGACTGCTGTGGCTCTCTAAACTCAGCAGAGAAATAATCTTCTGAGCTATAAATTTTGATCAAATGGCAACTGCAAATAAGATTTTCTCTAATAATTTCCTGAACAATCTTAGGTACTCATTTCACATACACCTTCTGAGCTTGTTTCATTATGCTGTTTTCCTCTATGTCCTTTCCCTTGCAGAAGTGGCTGAAGGTAATTCTGAGAGTGCAAATGAGCAGCCTGAATAATCCAGCAAAATGATTTTTAAAATTATTAAATGCAAACAAACAAAAACAAACAAGAAAAGCCCCAAGGGTTGAGCCTAATGTGTAGAATAAGAGTTATACAGCCAACAATCCAAGAGAAGACTGAGAATACTGCTAAGGTGTCCAGTGGCACAGTTAGTTGGAGCACTGTATTCTTACCTCTTGAGATTTGGATGAAAAGCCTGATTTAAAAAACACATAAAAATGAATGTGATCCGTTCATCTTAGAGCCTTCAGAGCAGTGGTCCTCATGTAAAAATGACGACCTTCTGCTGTGCTAATGCCCTCCACAATTGCTTATCCCCCTACACACATGTACACACATGCTGAATAAGGCTAGAAAGCTGCATGAGAGTTCTGACTGAAAAGTAAGATTGCTTTTGTTTCCTGTTTATTTTTATCTGGTATTTATAGAGCTTTGCTATGGCTATATGCAATAAAGAACTGCATAGTCTATATGCTCCTACGTGACTTGAGATTCAGAACTGTGGTTTCTGCTGTAAATGGGAGTGATTCACCTCAGAAGAACTAGTCTTTTGTTCTCTAGGCACAGACTTAATCAGTAAACTCCGGCCTGATGTTTTTCTAATGATCACTGGTCCACCAGCCAATGGACAGAATTCACCACAGTCCATACAGTTTTGGGATAATTTCAAAGACAGATCCACAGATGATGCTTCTGGTCTAGACTCCAGGTTACTGACACTGCAAAACAGAGGAAATACTCCCTGTGCTGGCTTGAATGTGGTGATTCAGTAAAGCTGGTATCATTAGTCCTGTCCTATGACGAACACCACATTACCCAACCACACTGGAAAAGAATGAGCAGGCTCAGATTTCCTATCTGGAAACTGACAGCTGTTGCAAAACTTGGTACTTAGATAAAATAGGAACAACATGTATGTTGTATGTAAATAGGAACAACAGCAAAATCGTGTGGCAGTAAATTGAGGTTAAATTGGCATAAAAGTGGTGAGTTTTGGAGACCTAGGACAACAGTGGAATGAAGAGAAAGTAAGATGGGAGTGGTGTACCATAGTTCAGTACACAAAAGTTTGGTAGCATGGAAATTAATACAGACAGTTCCTGGCATGATTTTGGGCCAGTGCTGACTGCAGAGGGCTGCTGTACAGCTGGGGTACTTGTGTGAAAATGTTAGCAGCATATGTAATAAAAACCACTGAACTGGAATTATACAGAAATAAGTTATTACTGAAACACAGCTGTACTTTGAACAAAGCATTGAGGAATTTATAAGACAATGATTTGCCAAAGGGAACAGCATAAACTTATCTCAGCCAGAGAGCCACAACCAGTTCCTGTGGCTGCTCCCCACCACTGAGCACAAACCCCACTTCCCTCCAGCAATGAAATGGGGACCAAAAGCTTTAATTGCATGGTGTGCTCCACATCAGTTCCTGTAAATCGATGTCCTCTCTTCTATGAACTAAAAACACATGTCAAGTGTCTTGCAACTTTTTCATCCTCTTTATCATTGCTATCACTCTTACCATATGAAAGTCCATCACAAGTGAATTGTAATTATTCAGCTAGCAGCTAAGTGGTGAGAACATCAAAGCACAAGTATGTTTATAGGGTTAATGCATGATTATTTTAGCATCCCAAAGGCTTTGGAATGCCATACCATCCAATTATCCCAGGGCTATGTGAGAAGAGGGAACGTCATGTAATTAGGAGGGCCTAAACTAAGCTTTCAGGATCAGTAAAATACATGATGTCACATTTGCCACTGCCAGCTGTTTCTCCCCAAATTTTACAGAACACAATACTAGATTTTTTAGAATTTAAAAAGTGAAAAGAAAAATAAAATCAGGATTGGTAATTACATCTTAGTTTTTAAATGGAAAAATCACTACGTTTGCCAAATATTATAAATATACATATCAGATCTGCCACTTTTGAATGAACATGAGATCCATTAAGTCATATGCTCAGTTTCAGCTAGGAACCAGTCCTTCACCCATATTCAATGAAATGTTTTAAAAGGTTATTTTTTTTTTCTAATTAGGATGCCCCTAGCCAGAATACTTGATTCTGTATTTTCTAGGCACCTACATAGCCTGATTTGCAGAGATGTTGAGCACATTCATTGCTTCTATGGCTGCTGAGCAACCCTGAAACTTAAGCATGTGAGTACAAATTAGATGCCAAACTACAGCCATCCCATTTTAAAAATTAATAGCATGATGAATATAACCTGTTCTGTGATCTCTGATGAAAATAGGATGAAAAAGAATGGAAATATTTTCCTGCAGCTTGGGATTAGTTTAAAAGTGAAACTTGGTGAGAAATATTCACTTAGAAGCCTCTACAGTTTGTAAAATACGCTGCAGCATGTTGAAGCACTTGGAAAACTGTGACTAAGAAAACAAGTTAGATTCTTCCCAATGAATTCTAAACAGTTGGGAAAAGTGGTGGAGACCACTGTGATTAAAGGGAGATAGGAAGATTGCTGTGAACACAAAAGAAATGGCTTTCAGGAACACAAATAATACAGTGAAGAAATGTGTTGAATTTTATAGGAGTGACATAAGTAAAGAAGTGTTTATATAGATAATTTGAAACAGTATAAGTTTAGTAAGAGATTTGTACAGAGAATGACCAAATGAGCTCCTAAAGAGGTATTCTGCTATAGCCTGTACGCATGAAAAATTAGAGGATGGAGCCAGCTATCAAAGAACAGAATAGTTTCCTGGTACAGTGGGAACTGGCTAATGTGCTGATAACAGCAAAGAGAGCAGTTAATAATATTGCATAACAGACATCCCCTTGTAAATGCGACCTGCAAACACCTTTAAACAGTCCAGTGATATTAGATGTTTGCCAAATGCTTCTGAATATCACAAAGTTCCATGAGTTATTAACCTAAGAATTGAATAGCCATGTGCTTTGTGACTTTGCCTGATTCTGGTGATCTGCTTGAAGTGATGGTGCTTCATGCTCTCTGCTCGCTGTGTCTCATCCAAAAACCCTTCCTGCAGACCTCACAGCAACTGCAGTTAGAAATATAAATTTTTACTTATTACAATGCTTTCCACTCTTTGGGGCCTGCTTTTCATTTCAGCATTTTATTTATCATTTGGCATTACCATTGATTCTCCAAAGCAAAATTCCTGATCTCATTACACAGACACACTGGTCCATTGTAGGAATATACAGAATTATAATATCACCTGCACAGTGCTTTCTGGGGCATTCTTTGGAAAATGTGTGTCTGACCCAGACAGGACCTGGAGGTAAAATGGTGTAAGGATGAAAAGGCTCAGCTTCAGATTAGTGAAATGCACAACATGTACAACTGTTGTGCATCTTACATAGACTGCTGATTTGGTGGAAAATTATATTTTAGGGGATAATTTGGAGAGGAGTGAAGATGCAATGTAAATACTTTCCTCCCCTATCCAGAGCCCTAAATCTGCATGTGCATTTCAGTTGCTTTTTAAATGAAACTGAAAATATCCATTAATAAATTCAGATATCAGATTAAGGAGCAGTGCCTCTGGTATCAAAGTTGTTTACATGATTCAATGCGATGAATCACTATTATTTTTTTTTTTATTGGGGGGGATTTTAATTCCAAGTTACTTTGTGTTTCTCGTAAAAAAAAACCAAAACCAAAACCCCTCAGTGTCTTGCTGGGCATATTCAACAGCAAGAAAATAAGGTAGTGTAACTAACAGGTCTAAGTGCTAATAAAACTGTTCCTGAATGATCTAACTTTTGTTACATCCTACAAGACTCATTTCAGAGGCCTGCTCTGAGAAAAGATAAAGTTACCAAAATAACTGTAAGGAATTCCAAAACTGTGTAATTCACCTACTATCAGTTTTCTGTACAATATTAAGAGATATACACCAGCACTTAATAATAACTCTGAAATTACTAGAAACCATCCTGATTTCACAGAACAAAGGAAGAGATGCTCTTTGTACAACATTTATTACCTCCTTGTAAGTATAGACTGTCTCAAGGTTAATACCTGGTTTAAAAAAATAGCTTCTTTTTTTCCTTATTGCAAATATTTCTGGCAGAATCTTGACAAGGTCTGAAGCAAACCTCACTAATGATATCACACTAAGATATATTCTTATCTAAGATGCTATTCTACCATAGCCAAGCTTAAGAGTAGAAGATGCTAACCTTGAATAAACTCTTGCTGCTTTGTGTGTACTAATAAGGTGTTGGAGAACTCTCCGTGCACTGATACTCATATGGAATACTTCTGCAACAGCTCTGGCTGTCTGATTTTATCCCATGTTCTCCACCAAGAATTGTAACTCACTTTATTATAAAGGAGAGAGTTTTGGGAGCACCATTGCACAGCTGAAGGAATGGAGGCAGTGAGAGGGCAGCTCATCAGCAAGATGTAGAAGGACAGGAACAGGAGCCCCCTCTCCTAGCTCTGGGCCTGCTTGTATCAAAAGTGTGCACTCCAGTGCATGAAAGAGAGCAGGCTCCAAGTAAACAAAGAAGAGAGGTGTGAGCTGTATAACCATGTTTAAAGAAAAATGTTTAGAAATTGCACGAATCACATCACTGACTGCTACACTTCTACTTTTACAGCTTCCGAATGCAAACCAGCCTGTGGCTGGACCTCTGCTCTACACATACAGGTAGTAAAAAAAAAATATCTTCTGGTCAGATTAACAACTCAGGAACAGACACAAAAATAAATATAGGGAATGATGGATTGATGCTTCTAGGAAGGCAAGCTGTGGGTTGAATAATAAAGAAGGAAGAAACAGAGAACACAGAGTAGGAGGCAAAAGCAAGAAAGTTTTAGAGGAAGGATTTTGCCTTATCCAGTGGGTTTTTTTTGTGTGGTTCACTCCTGACCTTAACTTTTAGGGTGAAAAGGCCTTGTGACACAGCAGAGCTGGTGTGCATTTGTCACATAGAGAAATAATTTGAGGAGAGTGTACAGGTGTTTCCTGTGTTGCAGAAATCATCTCTACAGAGACTCTTGTTTGCGATTACCCAAGACTTCAAAGAAAATACCAAGATGGATGTGTAAAAGGTCCTGCCAATAGCAGGATCCACCATCTATTTCCTAGTCACTAAAGCAGACACAGCTCCCAGGACTGCCTAGGAGGAAGCTCCATCAACAGCAGCTCTTCAAAGCAGATGAAAAGATGATTCTTCCTTTATCATTCCCTGCTGGGTTGCATCTCTAGTGAACATTTCTAGAGTTGGGCCCTACATTTTTGTAATACATTTCTCTCAATATCCTGATTTTTCTTAAATTGTCCTGCTCCTGACCAGCTGTACTGGAAGGCTCTTACCCTCTAGGTGAATTTCATGTTTAGTCTTAGCTGGTATGCTTCAAACCCAGTCCCTCTCACTCCAGCATGGTGCTGCATTTGTTTGCATCATCTTTTGTGTCAGGAAACATCTCCTGCAAAATGACATCTACAATTTCTTCTAAATCTTTTTGTTTGTTTGTTTGTTTGTTTTGTGGCACTCAGTTCTGATTTTTCAGAGCAAGCTGTATACAATAAGACTGTACTTTTCAGAGGTGCTGAATAACCCATTCTGACCTGAAACACTTTGCTACACATCAAAAAAATGGAGTGCTGAGAAGTACTGAGAAATCTGTGGTTGGAAAACAGGGAATCAGGAAGCTGGTGTGCTTTGCAAATTCCGGATCCATGTCTTCCCTCCTCAGGCCTTCAGTGCAGAACAGGCACTGCCAGGTGGCTGCAGAGGAGCTGATCTCTCAGGCAGGCGCTCTCACTGCGCCCTGGGCTTGGGTGGGAGGACCCGTGCACAGACCTGTGACCTGAAGCACAGCCCTTTTGCAGGAGAGAAAAGAGTACAGCCTTGGGCAATGAAACCTAATTTCACTTCAAGGAGTGTTAGTTAATAGGAACTCAGGAGAAAGCAGGATTATACCACAGTGAGTGTTTCCAGTGAAGTAAGAAATGTCTGCATCTCTCATGGTCCAGTCACTGCAGAGCCTCTCCCGTGGGTGTTGGCTGACTTACAGTGAATTAAGATAAGGGGAGCTGGGTGGGTAATTAAGGCTTTTATATGCATGTTTTGAAACAGGATCCACTAAATTCACAGCTAAAATTTTGAAAAAAAGCAGAGTAGGTTAAGCATTTTAAGTCCATCGTGTTCTTACTTGCAAGATGCAAATCTTCTGAGCTCTTGCTGTAGCATCTCACTGGAAAAGGGGCTATAAATTGTAAAATATTTTACTTTTGTTGTTTGGGACAGTACAAAAACCAGGGAAATATGTTTAATGAACATTCTTCTTGTTCAAAGCATTTCAATAGCTCAGCTCTGATATTGTTTCAAAACTGTTTTCTCAAGGCCCTCCAGCACATGGCGTTACGAAAAAAAAAAGTTGTCAGACTGGTTTTAACACATCTTTTCAATACTGATAAGCAAAAGTTCACTGAAATCATTCCCAATAAGATACATGTGGGGATATACCTTTCTTAAGGCTTTCTTGTTGGATTCAAACTTTAGGGAGACCTGTTGCATTCCAAACTTAAGCAGCCTCTTTCAAAGTTATTAGAAAAGTACAGGGATGTGTCAGATGCTGTGCTGAGGACAGCCTATGTCACATCCTGTTACCCGTGTCTGCTTTTAAACCTGTTTCGTAAGTGCAGTGGGTGACTGACAGTCCTCAGCTGCAAACAGCTTTGAAACTACATGAGCTGAGTTCCAAAAGAAAACACTGCTGTATTTTGGTTGCTGGAGGTAAAACACTCGATAAATAGCTAGTTTTTCTTAATTAAGTAAACGATTTAATCTTGGAGCTACTTTGCTTAACAATATCATCATTAAAATGGTAATGGGCTTTGAGGTCCTTATTCAGCTTGGTATGGCATCCTACCTCTGCTGCTATTGTTTCATCGTGTTTACACAGAAGTTTCTACAATTCACTCTGGTAAGAGCAAGATACTAACGAAGGAACTAAAGCTCAAAAAGAGCATGTGGCCAAATCTTTGAGTCCATCTTAATAAGGTCCAATCTATCCTCCCCTTGAAGCCACACAGGCACTTCAGTAGGATGCAAAATGGTTCCTCTGCTAGGTAGAAGGAAGATGAGCAAATATATTTTTAGGTATTATTATCATCTTTTTTGGAATAAATGTTTTCATAAGCCAAGACATGGTAAAATTACTCTGAAAAAATAAGTATTTTACTAAATCATGCACACTAGCTTGCTAACATGATTTGGTAAAAATTAATATATTTTTTTTTGTGCCTCATAACCATGGGACTCAGCTGAACACAGCTAGAAAAAGCTCTATTTAAATAGTGGGGGTTTTCCCCCTCCTGATTTTCCAGCATACAAGTTAAAGCACAAACAAAGCAAAAATACTTTGGCAGATGGACTCAGCTATCAAACCTGGAACTTTCCCATGCTTCTTTTTCCACACTTGTGCATGAACCACCAGCCTCTCACTGCAGACTAAGCCCATGCCCAAATCTTGGCAATTGAGGTCTAATCTGAGATGCTGTTCAAAACAGCCACAGGTTAAGGTCAAATTCTCTGTTTTACCTAAGCTGTGCTTCATGCTTTGTCACATTATCTGGTCCTTCTGGGGACCTCTGAGACATTCCTGCAGATTTAGAGTGGCTTCAAGGTCCCTGTCATTTACCCTTGAATAGAAAGGCCTTTGCCAGAGCCAAGAAAAACTAGAAAGCAGCAGTTTTCTGGCCACACCTCCTTCCTCACATCATCCCTACAGAAAGGGGCGGGGGGGGGAATAGATAGGAAACACCACGCTCCTGCACAGAGCACAAGAGGATTTTCCCATGACTGTTTCCATAAGGCTTAGCCTGCCCTTTGCTTGGCCAGAGGGGCATAAACAGAGCCCCAGACTAACAACAAAACCAGACCCTCCCTGCCAGTAAGGGAAGGAATGGTTGGTAGCACAAGTGCTTCTTCTGTAATGTTTAATTTTCCCAGCTCACTGGGTTGCCTCAACACACAGCAAAAAAATATGCTGGTAATAGGTATGACCATAAAAACTTTTTGTGAGAGTCCCCAAAGAGGAAGTTTCTAACCTGGCATTTTTACTGACAATGATTTGTGGGATCCCCCTGCCCTGATCTGCAAGACAGCTCAATGGCAGAGGTCCTGGAAAGCAGGTGGCAAGAAAGGCTGTCCACTGACTGCTCTGCATTGCCAGGAAGGATGTCAAAACCAAGTAATATTGTTCCACAAAAAAAAATAAGCATGACATACCTAAGCCACTATAGATCTTAAAACTGCAGATAAAGACTGTCTAAATATTTTCCTTTACTGGAGACAATAGGCTACATTCATCTATAAGGTATCACCCAGGCCCTCCACTGAGTTCTGTTAAAGAAAAACTTTATGGTCCATAGCACTTAAACCATTATTGGGTTTTTGTTGTTTGTTTGGGTTTGTTTGTTTTTTTTTAATAAAACAGGAGTAATGGTACAATATATTAATTATATTTCACCACAATTCGCTTATATCCATGTGTCTTTTTTATTAAATTCATCTTTTAGTAGAAAATGAGAGGAGAAATCAACTGGAAAAATTATTTCATGGAAAAAGTAGAAAGAATAACATTCATTATGCAGCCTTGAATGTCCTTGAATTAAAGGGCATGTCTGCCTTTAAACACTGAGTAGCTTTCAGAACTACAGAAATAAGCTAAAGGGATGTTTATCTACAGCAATACCTCCTTGACAAATATTCAAAGGAGTAAAAGGAAAAGCTGCAGAGTTTGCTCCTGTGACTTTTGTTCCCTTAATGAAATGTATACAAACACCCTCATCCATCCACTGGGTGCACCCCTATCTGCTGTGTGGCCCGCACTGACAGTCTGTGTGTCCCCTCACACCTGATGGGTCTGTAAGTTTGACAGCTCAGTTCTCCTCTGCGGGTCCTCAGGCTGGGAGCAGAATCAGTCTCATGGTACAGCAACCCATTCTTTCTTTAGAATGCCAGTGTTTTAGAAAAGACACAACTCTGGAAGAAAACTAAAGAATAAATGGACATATCACAGTATATCTATTCTGTGATTCCTTTCAGTTCTTCATGCCAATTCTGAGAAGTGATTTCCCACTCTTGTGAATGAAAGTGTTTCTCTATTAGAGGAAGACAGAAATCATATGAAAACAACTGGAAGGAATAGGGAGAAATGGGGCCTCAAGTTAAATTTATTTGCTTGTTATTTTAGTTTGTTTTCCACTTTGAAAATTGTTTGTGGATTTCCTTTAGAAGGAGGGTTGATGTGTTCTCTTTTAATCTAAGTAACAATATTGAAAATGGTTAGTCTAAAGTAAGAATGGTAAAATAAGATGGATGAAAACTTAAGGTGTGGAGCCAGCCTTCACCTTCATTCACACCCCTTAACTTTCAAAAATTCAGTCCATCAAACAATTTTTTTTTTGTATTGAAAAGGGCTGCTCAGGGCTACTGCAGAGTTGTGGGTGTGCTCTGTACCTCATGCTACATCACTAAGGCAGTTTACTTCTATCTCTGTTTTCTTAGCAGGTTACAATAAATAGGTGATGAATTCTGAGAGTTTTATTGCATGTGAAAATGTAAAAGTCGTGTACTTAATTAATATAGTTTGTTGGGATATTTTTTTAAACGTTTCCCGACCCGACTGCAAGAACTATTCAGCCTGTAGAGTTCCAGCTTCCTCCTCCTCCTCCATTTAGCAAGGCTCACCTATGCTATTTACTGCATCATTGCATCCAAGCCAAACTTGGTTACTGCGGCAACTAAGTTTTTCTTCTCAAAGGGTCACAGGGAAACACATCCTTCAGGATCCCCTAGTAACCGTCAGCCGCCGGGACTGGGGAACATCAACACTGAAATGCCTGCTTTCCATCGCTAAGGCAGCGCCGCCTGCGCCTGCAACAAGAGGGGCAGAGTCTAGTTACATTCCTGACCCACTTTCGCATCCCTCCCTCCTCCTCCCTTCTCCTCCTCCCTCCCCGAGCGCAGCAGCAGCCAGCAGGGCAGCAGAGCCTCCATTTAGCAAGCCTCGCACACCCGCAGCCCCCGAGCTGTCTCCTAGCAGGCAGCGGCAGCGCAGGTTTCCCCAGCGGCCCGCGGGGGACGGGATGGGGGACTGCGGAGCTCCGGGAAAGGAGGGAATTCCCTCTCGCCGCCCTGGCTGTGCAGCGGTGCCGCTCCTGCCCTTTGTCCAGCCCTTTCACGACCCGCAGCGATGCCTGCACTCGCACGCGTGAGGCTGAGCCCCTTCCCTCCGCTTTCCCAGCCCCTCTGGGACGAGCGTTTGGCTTCCTCTGCCAGCCTCCCGTCCGCCATGCCCTCGCCCCCGGATTCGCATGGATGCGCACACCTGACTGTCCCGCTCCCCTTCTCGCCCACCTCCTTTACGTAACCCCGCCATCCCTGTCTCACTCCCAGGCTCATGGGGCTCGTCCCTTTCCCCAGATAATTGCAACACCCCCCCCCCCCCNNNNGTTCCCCTGGGAGGGACGCTCCCTTTCCCTGCGGGCACCTGGGAGGGATTTCGCCCCACCTCGCCGTGCCGGCGGGGCTGCCCGCTCATCCCGGCTTTGTGCTGCGGCAGCCGAGGCCTCTCCGGGCCGTGGGAGGGCCCTGACCTCTGGGAAGGGGGTGCAGACAAGCGGGGGGCAGGTGCCACCCCGAGGGTACCGCGTTTGGAATGGGGCTGGGGCTCACGAGGTCCAGGACGGGAGCTGCCACCCCGGCTCCGGGGTCCCGCCTTTCCTGGCTCCCTTCAGGGAACAGAGCCGTGCCTGAGGCAAGGAGAGAGGAGGGTGGCCCCCAGGACCACCGGGTCCCTGAGCAGGTGCTGGGTTTGGGAGCTCACCGGGACCTGGAAGGGGGCAGCTCCCCGAGGATGCGGATGTGCCGGGCCTGAGGGCACGGCGCTGGGAACACTGCGGAATCACAGGGGAGCCCAGCTGCTGAGACACGCACCAGCCCACCGTGGTGGCCACGAAACGTGGCTAAGAGAAGTTTTTCTTTTCTTTTTTAATGTTTATTTTTCAGTTCTGTTGTTGCAAAATACCGGCCGTGACCAGCTCCTTGCTGTGGAGCCCAGCCTGCAGGAGTGCCCTGGTTTGTGCCAAGGAAGTGCTCCTGTCCCACAGTTTCAGACACCTGCCGGCTTGGGAACCTGGGCTGGTGCTGGACAGGCAGCCCTTGGTGAATAAAAAGCAAAAAAAACAACAACAAAAAAGTGATTTCCCACCTCCTCCATGGTGAAAAGGAGCCTCAGTTTTAAAATGATGACTTAGATTTCATGTGTCTCTCAACTCCTTTGTTGGGGCTCCTTTTTTGGGTGGTGGAAATGGGAATAAAAAGAGCCATTTGATTTCTGAACGCTAGAAGTATCTGCTTAAAAATTAGTTCACTGTTCTTTGTCCTTGTATAACTTAAACCCACCTGTTTTCAAGTTTGGGCTTGATACATATTTCTGCTCCATTCCTGTAAGCACTTCAGCACATGTTACACATATGCTTACATCTGCAGAGTCCAGGGCCAGAATCTTCAATGTCACCCTAAATGTTTAGTGCTGTACCACATTTACAAATCTGGCTGAGTAATAGATTAATAATGACTCAAAATAACATGACACATAAACAGTACATTATTTCCATCACAGCAGAAACAGTGGTTTTCCAGATATTCTCTCTTTCTCTCTATGTAAATGTGCATGTAGCAGAGGTCTAGGTACTCAGTATGAAGTGCATTTGTGTTTTTAATTATTAAATTTGAACTAAACGTTCATACTTCTCAATTACCTAACACTTTACACATAAAAGGGCCACAAAATGTAACTATTATTTACTAAGCTTTAAAATAACATGCACTGTCCTGTGTGCTGTGAGTACGAAGCTGGTAGCAGTAACTCAAGCATCTTTAAACTTTCCTCTGCACTAAGGAAGAGTTACACACCTGCAGGGAGGTTTGTAAGGACACAAGATTGCACACAGATTATTTCACTCCCTGAAAATGTTTTTGAGTCTGAGTCATTACACTGGGCTTCCCTGCATCTGTTGCGACCACGAATGACAGTGACTGCATGCTGTGAAGTGCTTTTGTCAGTGGCAGATGTTTAACTGGAAATGAGAAGAGAAAAAATAGAACAAAAAACCTGGTAAGAACTGCTGAGAAAATAATAAATGCAGAATGTCAACAGTGATAGATATAAAAACTACTAAACTAATTTTTAGTGCAGTATTTTTCACTGAGGTAAACAAATCTTGAGGTTGAAATAATATTCACTTTTGAATAAGCAGCAGTAGCTGTACTGCAAATGCATTTTTCACCTTTTCAGAGCTTTTCAAGAAATTAAAATCCAGTGACTATTTGCAAAAGTTTGATAGCTTATTATTAAAATAGCAGCATCCTCATTCCCAGTGTCAGAAGACACGATTGAAACAAACTGCTAAGCTGTTTAATGAATGATCAACCATGAGCAGCACATGCCTTTTTCAAGAAAAGATTTTTATTCTTACTAGGCTTCCAGAATTCTATCCAAATCACAGACTGCAAGATATTTTCAAGAAGACATGTAGAGAAGAATGTTTTGTCTGGATATGTTGCATATAATATTGCCTTGTAGTATTTTATAGTGAAGATTTATTAATTAAAAAGCTTGCTTGGGGAGCTTTTTGATAGATCCTAGAGGTAACAGAGAAAGGCAGGTGAAATTGTGTGAAGCAAGTTGGTACAGCCAGTAAGCCTAGCTGCACTTGCTCAAATTTAAAGGTGCTTTGCAAGGATGTATTTTCTGAACTGCAAGACAAATTTTAAGGTTAAATCTTTACCATATCTGTAGCAGGAAAGATGACAATCAAGTAGTTGTAATGTTCTGGTCAAGCACTCTCCTGTGGTGAGTCCAGGTTATAGGTTGAACCGTTTGCTACAGAACAGAAACTGAAATCTTGTTAGCAAAGTGATAAAGCAGATGCAAGAGGTTTCAGGAGGCACAGAAGAGCGTGGAGGGGAGGCTCTCCTGGGATGCTGGGATGGCACAAGGGAGCACGCAGCCCAAGACAGTTACTTAAGATGGCTTTTATTCAGGCATCTACTGCAGCCATAACAATAGGTGTGCGAGGGAATTTCTTGGGAGAGCCTTTCCCAATCAGCAAGGCGTGCCTCGAGGCACACCATCGTGAAGGGTGAGGTGCAGAGGGGCCCTGCTGTAACAAGAGGCGTGTGGAGGATCCTGAGGACAGCACGGAGCAGGAGGAGCCAGGCTGCAATGGAAACGGCTCTCCTTGTCTCTCCCCACTTCCCTGCAGCTTCCAGCCGTGCTGCCAGCCACAGGGCAAAGGCTTGAGGGTTGGGGGACAGAGCCTGACAGATGTGGTAATGTTGGGAGTGTGGAAGAGAGAGGGAGAACAAGCGATAAATAAGCCCAAACAACCCCTTTTTCATATAGTTTTTTCAAAAGAGACATTAGGGCCTGTCTTTCCTGTGCTCAAGGATTTTTTCATGTTTTTTTTTAAACCCTGCTGTAACTGCTGCTGATGTAGGCGAGTCCAGCAGCAGCCCCCACTTGACCTTGCCTGGTTTGCCTTGCAGTGAGGCTGAAGTTGCTTGGCTTCGCTGCTTTTTTACCTTGGTACAGGTCAGAAACACTAGCTTGAGGTAAGAAACCTGCACCTCTTTGCAAGGCAAAGGCAAGGCCTCACTCTGCCTCAGCCCTCTCTCTCAGTAATTGGAATTTCAGCAAGTACCTGCCCCTAAGATGAATGTTGTGCAGCATTCCCAGGCACGCCCCACCTTGAATGCCAGCCCAATCTTCCTCCGGGCCCCAACACAGCATCAACAGCCTTCTCCCTCCCGGAGCAATGCACAAGCTACTGATTCAGCAAGCAGGGAGATGTCCGTGCCATCTCCAGCACCTGGGTTCCAGTAGTTACCCAGGCAAAGTTCTTGTTTGGAAAGAAGGTCTTTTTCTCTCTCTGCTGGCCTCATTTCCCAAGATTTATATGACCAATTCCTAAACTCTTCTTAATTGTAGAGATAAGGTATTTAAAACATATGTGCTTCCTGTAACGCTGTGTGCGCTTCGAGTGCTGTCTGCCTCTTGCCCTGTCTTCGTTCACAGAAGGTGCTCATGCATATGGAAACAATCAGGCTACCCAAAAGACAACACACTTGATACTGCTAATTACACAGAGTAAACACCACTGGGACTATAACTGGTCTCTAGATCTGAGTCAGTGTTTTGCTGCTGAGCTAAAGAAGAAAGTCTATTATGTGCATTCATATTATAGCTGGAGAAGTCCCTGCTGCACATATTGCTGATTTCTCTACATGCTACATGGCACAGAGCCAAGGAATTGTAGTGCAAACAGGATTTTATAACCAGCGTTATTTAAGGATGGGCAAACTGTGAAGCTCCAAAAGTTAATGATTGTAGCGCACTTTCAATTAATTTTTACTGCCAAGCTGTATTTCAGGGCACTAAAGAGCTCTTGCGATGACAAGCAGGAGTGTGTGGGAACAGGCAGGAATACAGTATGCATTGTTATTCTCTCTGCTTTAAAGAGCAGAGAATAACCTATCTGGCTGACAAGTTACCTTTTCCCTCTCATGTTAGATGAAATTCATATCTGTGTTGAGCTACCCCAGAAAATTAATTTTAGCAGTATAAATACAGCATCAGTCATCCTTTTTCACAAATGGTACACATGAGCCCCTGCACAGAAGTAAATATCACCTTTTTTCACAAAAAGGATATCTGTACTACTTTTGTTGTTAAGACAATCTATCTTACAACAGCCCGATGCAGAAGTCACTGAATAGATTTAAAAGTACTAAATACATTTTAATGACTCCGGGAAGAAACTTCTGACAGGATGCTTTATTTTGACACACAAGTATACACTGAAGTCTACATGCCATAAAGTTCTGGATAAAGGCAGGCTGTGCATGAGCAATTACAGTGACAAAGCCTGGCCTTGTATGATGAGCATCAAATTCACCACTTCAGCTCCCTCCCTGTCCCTCTGAAGCCATAGGCCAGAGCTGTGTGTCAGCTAAAGAGCAGCACTGGGTAGCAGCTGAGTTTTGCCTGCTTTTCCCCTTGCAGAGGACACAAGTTTGGGCCTCTACCCAGACACTGATGGATTTCGAGGGTCATGCTATGTTTGAAACTCTCTCAGATTTGACTGAGAATGGGACAGCAGACTTGAAACAGATTACAGGAAAACTGTCAGAAAGAACAATTACATAAGTCTAATTTACTTAGGAAATGTAAGGGGAAAAAAAAGTACCCACCAGAAAACCAATCCAAACCAAAACAGACACTTTGGAAGGTATAGGTAGAGCTGGGTCACAGACAGGTGTCCAGCTTTAGCTCACAGCTGAGGGAGGTGGCTGCTCTGGCTGGCTCCTTCTCTGCTGCCCCAGGTTACTGCTTCAGCGGCTGTGCTGATACAGCTGCTTGTCTAGCTGCCCTTTAAGCCAGTCCTGTGAAATGATCCACTTCAAAGAAAAGACATGCGTTTCAGGGAGAATGCATGGAGGGGTTTTTTTAACCCAAAGGTCCTTAAAAAAAGTCTTTGGAGCTCAGCCACACAAACAGTTGACTTGATGTCATGGGACAGCAGGTGTAAGTCTCTCTGTGGGTTTGTGAGGAGTGAGGGGGAGCTACACCAAAGAGCTCTGCTACAGCCCAAACAGTTGTATGTCTGTAATCTGAAGTCTTCCTCTTCTTCTCAAGTCCACCAAGACCATAAAGTGACCTCAGGCTTGCCTGTGTGGTGCCTGCACCCACTGGGTGGTCACTCTGTGGCTGGCTGCCATCCTCACCACACGGTACTGCGGCACTTCCTTTGCACCCACCAGTTTTGGCAGACCTAGTCTACACTGATCTTTGCCAGTTAAGCTATATCATACCAATTTCAAAATCTAAATAATGGCAGTGCTATGCCCACACCATTTTAAATGTTATCCAGGGCTTAATGCATTAGCACCAGGCTCGTTTCCATGCGAAAGCCGGCATGTGACAAGCCAGAGGATGAACTTCTGGACAGTGTTACCCTGCACTTAGGCCACAGACATTCACGTAGGCTGTGGCAGAAGTTTCTGTCTCCAGCTCTCCCCTGGTGCCAGAGGTTCCTGCTGCTTCAGATCCAGGGAGTAAGCTGTGGGTTGACCACTTCCTGTCATTTGGTGGTAGCTTGTAATGTTGAAATACTAGGCACCCCCTCTAACCTACCTCATTCAGCCTGAAAAATTGTGAGAACCATTCAAGCATAGCTGAGCAGAGCAGGCCTGAAGGGATAGTAGCCACATGCTGGGTTGATAGACCTCCAGCAGCACCTCAGCTTGGGAGGATGCGCATCTGTAGCCCAGTCCCCTGTGCAGACATTGTTAAATTATCTTTAGAGGGTTTCTTGCAGAGACAAATGTTGCTTAGTACTAGCATGAAACCACACGGCTCCTCCTTTGGGCTGGCACTGTCCTCCAGCTAGTGTGGGCAGCTGTTCAGATCCTCCATATGTCTGCTTAAAATGGGTACACACAACCTTGAGTGTGCAGAGTGGGAGGTAGATCACCCATCTTTGAAACGCAGGTAAGCTGCTCCAGTGCTGATTGCAAACCAAAACATCTTCATGGGGAAGCTTTCTGCTGAAACCAAAGTGAAACTTTACCCTTGGCTTTCTTATTGCTGCCTCTGGAGTCACCACATCCTTCTCTTGCCACCAGCACCTCAGTTTAGAAAGTGGCAACAAATGACAGCACTAAGCATTGAGAAGTGGGTTTTGTGGGGGAAGGGATGAATTTATGGAGGGGTTAAATTTTGCTCTTTGAAAGCGGTGAACACCAAAGCAGGTCCACCTGGGGAGAATGTTCCTGGCGTGCTGCAATTTTGTGTTGCTTCCCTACATTTCTTGTGGAGACAAGCCCCACGGAATCTAAAGTCTTGGCTTATTTTCCTGATCCTGCAACAGATTCCCTGCCTTGCCCAGCCAAGGGCAAGTCATTTAGGATCACATTTTCAAGCATGGGCTTTAATTTTAGCCCTGTAGCTTGAGATATCCAGAATCTGTCTTACATGTGTATTAATCACTTACGGCTCTAGCCAAAATTAACAGAAGCTGCCTGTACACAGAAGTGCACTGAAAATTAGATGTTACTTAAAAAAAACCAGGGCCAGGTCTGTCTTAGCTTGCTCATATGTTCACTGTAGGTAGTAACACCTGTTCAGCTGGGGAGACATCAAGATAAATCAATTTTTATAAAGCATGTGGCATGATTAATTCCTTTTTTTTAACATTATTTGCAAATGTAACGGAGAAAAGCTCTTGGAGCACTGTTTCTCTTGTTTGGGTGTTTCTACTGGATTCAAATAAGGATAAGCATTACCTCCTTCATCAGCAGGCTCGCTGACCATAAAGAATTTGGTTTTGCTTTGAGGGATTAGGGCATGAGATTTTGGTTCCTCTCACTTGTTTATGGCACAAATTTGCTGCACATAAATCACTGCAGGTCAGAACATTGCTGTTCCCTCAGCACAAGGTAAGAGAGCACAGAATCACTCTTTAATGTTGTGCAATTGAACAGGATTTGGCTTGTCCTGATTTTGTGTTTGGAGAAGTCAGGCTGCCCTTTGTGCTTGATGTTTTACCTCTTTTCTCTTGAAGGTCCAGTGGAGAAATCTGACTAGGTACATTTGCATCACTCACTCACTGCCTGATCTTTGTTTTTCTGAAATTAAAGTACAGCTTCCTAGTCTGTGGCTCACTGTGGGATTTCCCAGTGTTTCTCCAGGCTGCAGTCTGATGTACTCTTCAAATACTGAAAAAAGCAGTTTTATTATCTTTACACCTGGTCCAAAGTGCACGTGGCTGTAAGGTGGACCAGTTCAGGGGAGAAATCTGGCTCAGAAAATGACAGTTTCTGGTTTTTAGTCAATTTAGTTTTGTGTGGTTCGGTTTGACAGTGGAGCTGAGCAGCAAGGGCAGGAGCAGGAGATGCAGAGAGAGCGAGTCACAGCCCCAGTCCTTCGGGTGGCCTTGTGTGGTGGTGTTTGCAGAAACTTACGCAGTCTTACTGCCCTCTGTCTCTCCATCTCTCTTGCNCAGCAAGAAATGGGGATAAAGACCCATATTGTGCCTTTCTGATCCCAAGGCTATCCCCCTCCCCCCTTCCATTCTTTGGTTTACTCTGTAGAGCTACCCTGATTCACATAAGCTAACAATCTGTTTGAGAAGAAACAATTAGGCCCATAGAAGTTGTTGACATCTTATTTTCATTTTTTTCAATGGCATAATGGGTGCTCCAGTCCAGCTTGTCCTTTTGTGTTCTCCATCCCAGGCATTCCTCCCAGATGCAAAGTCCCTGTGAGGTTGGGGACAGAACAGTGGCTCTCCCAAACATTTTGGACCAAGAGACTGCTAGTGACACTTAGCATTTCTCAGAGAACACGATGTGGCTGCTGAGCAGGCTATTAATTGAAAACACTGCTCGAACCAGGCAGGCTCCCCAGGCCAGCTGCGGGCCCATAGTGCTGGCAATTGTTGGGACCAGCTGTAGGGGCTGGGGAGGATGGAGTGTGGTTGCAGGAGGCTACAAGAACAGCTCGGGTGTCTTTTCCAGGAAGTTGGGTGCACACTCCCTGCTTCTTCTTTCTCTGTGGTCTTTTGGAGTTCAGCTTAAATCAGATCTGAAAAGCAGCATCCTGCTGCAGAAGAGCCAATGGTCTTGGAAACAGACTCCTACTATACAAAATCTTACGGGAGCCAGATGCCCCCGACCCTGACAGAGATTGATCAAGTGGCTGGTGGTATCACCTTTCACTTGGCTTTGGCAAGGGGGGAAGCACGGAATGATGGAAAGTTTTCAGGTGGTACTTTCAAAAAGTATTTAGGAGTCGTTGTTTTTTGTTGTTGTTTTGTTGTTGTTTTTTGTTTAAGTGCTGCAAACAGGAAAGAGTCATTCTACACCACACAGCGCAAGCACAGAGACAGAGAGGAGGTCGGTGAATAGCAAGGAGCACTCACTCCTGAGGAGCAGCCCTTCCTGACAGCAGCACGCTGCAGATGTGTGCTTTGCCAGAGGCTGGGGAAATTCATCGCCATGGAAAGGAAATATATTAAACGTGCCTCCTGAGGGTATGGGAGGCTCTGCGACAAGCCTCCCGGCACAGGGGGAATCTTCGGCCAGAAAACCGCTCTGGAGAAGTGAGAGAGATGCTCGGGCGTGCCACCCCCAGCCTTTGCAGAAGCGGTGCCCGGGGGTGTTTCTGCAGCGGAGGAGGCGTCCCGCCCGTCAGTAAGTGAGGGACCGTCCCTGGAAGCGGGCGCGGGGCCGGGATCCACGGCCGGACGGGGCCGGGATCCACGGCCGGACCGGCCCGGGCGCTCCCGGCAGGTGCCGCCCGC
>VYXD01012757.1:172150-190887 GCA_013397195.1 Hylia prasina
GGACGGGGACAGCGGCGGGAACGCGGAGCGGCGCCCTGGGCACCCGCTGCCCCCGAGGCCGCACGTCCTGGGCGTGCCCCCTGTGCCGCCCTGCGCCAGCATCCCTTTTAAAGACTTCGCGGGGCACAAAGGCGGTCCCCGAGAGCAGGATCCTAGGTGGAAACGGAACTTTGTTGGAATAAGTAAATAGCAAGGGTTTATAGCCTGTTGTGCTGGCAGAGCGTTTGCTCATCTTGCTGGAGTTTGCAGTGTGTGACCAGATACGGGGTGGATGCTTCTTGTCTTCCTTCCTCTTTATATTTCCAGTCTGGGAAACAGCAAAAACTTAGTGAAAAGAGTAACAGCATCAGAGAGACAGAGAGAGGAAAAAAACCACCGATGAGGCGGGCCGGCCCAGCAGCCAGCCTCAGGAGATGGTGAGACAGAAGAGCTATTCATTCTGAGAGCCAGTTGCTCTTCGCCCTGCTAGATTATAAATTGGACACCTTATTAAGAGCTGATCCTCCAGCAGCCCCACCCAGGGCTGTGCTCATGCGCTTAACCGGTGGAACATAATCCCATTTCACTAGTGATGCCTGTTACTGGATAAGCACATGTGCAAGCGTGGCAGAGGATACAAGGCAGAAAGAAGCAGCACTCCGTCTGGTTTCTGAATTGTCGGTTTGAGAAAAGAAGACAAGAGTTTTGGGAGAGAATGTGGAGGAGGATGGTTTGCACCAAAATTTGGACACTTTCATGATGATGCTAGCTGCCTTACCAAATGAATAAACTGGCATAAGTTTTGTTTTTATTTTTTTTTTTGCTTGTTTTCCTAGTTGTAACTCAAAAATGCTGTCTCTCTGGATCAATGTGCCAGCCCAAATGTTGCTGCTGGAATCAGGCACTGGAAGAGCCTGACAAGATATAACCCTACCAAGCCAGAGGCTTGGTGTGGGCCTTTTTGGTGATTCCCAGTTTCAGTTCTGATGGTTTGCTTGGCCACTTACTTCTTGTCAGATTAGCCAAAGGTCTGAACAAATTAAGGTAGATTTCAAGTTGAGTGGTCATTGCAGTGAAAATTTCATGGAAATTTTTGTTTAACATTTCAGTGAAGTTTTATCAACTTTGGCAAGACTTCCAAACTTTTCAACCTTCACACACCTTTTAACCATTTGAAAAGTTGTCTGCTTGGCATTTGAAATGCACAAAGTTACTGCCAGTTGTTGTCAGAAAAAAAATGCCTGATATGGGCTTATTTTTGTGCTGAAGAAAACAGGATGACCAATTATGAAACAGTTTTAGTGTCTCTGAATGGTATCCCTGCTCATACATGCACATTTTTCCCTCCCAGGCAAGACCAGCTGGAGGATTCATGGAATGCTAGATGCATCAGGAAAATTCTGCATTGTCAGGGCATTTATTCTGAACAGTGTATAGATACATGTGTGGTTGGTTCCCCTATTGGGACACCTCCACTTTACTTTCCTTGGCAGGCAATTTAAACATAGACTCTTTGCAACTGAGCAGTGTTCAGGAAATGAAAAAGTAACATGGAAGTGCGACCTTAAAACAACATCCTCTCCCTGTGCAGCAGGGAGTTATGAACATCAATTTAGCTGTATTTCAATGGTATCTCAACTTTTTGCCTTCTTTTGCATCTCATATAATTGAAAAGCAATCTTTGGATTTGTTCTAGGAGGAAATAAATTTCTGTCAGATCTAATTGTCATTGGTGACTCATTTGTCATTTGGAAATGTTTTTGTGATTCTCTCCAGGTTCTGAGTTGCTGGCTATTACTGATGTGTTGGAAAGCAATGACTCCTCAGATGTTCCTGTATACCTTTATCTATCTGCCTCCAGTCATTTTATGAGCTCATGAGAATGAACACAAGACATCTTTGACATTCCTCTTTCTCATTTCCTCTCCTATTTTTTACAGAGGGTGCTTTTGCCAATAACTCTTTCCTGGTAAAACAAGCATCTGAATTCATGTTATGTGTGTAAGTCTGTCTGTATACATGATTCCATGTGACTTCCCTTCTCATCTCCCCAAAAGTTTCAGCCTGTTGACAGAAGAATACAGATCTGAAAGTGAGGTTCCTGTGAGTTTGAAAGAGAGGGGCAGATGGTTACATGAAAGAGCCTGGTTTTGCTGACGCATCAACATGCTACCAGCTCCGGTCACCTTTCATCAGACATCAGGGAACTCCCAGTGGAGTGCCCTGGAAGTCAGACTTCCTCCAGTCTCTCAGTCATAGACTCCTTGTTCATGCTGATGGTTTTTGGTACGGTAAGAAAGGAAGGCTGGGTTGAAAAACTTGTTCTGCACTTCCGAGATTTATGGGTGTCCCTTGCAGGTTGTGCCCTAGGCAGCAGGGAATCTCTGTCACTGGTGCAGTCACCCTCCAAAGTGGGTATTTAGTTTGTTACAGAGCAGTATAACTGTCAGGTTTCAACAGTGTCACGTTTCAGAGGTGTGGATGCCCTTAAATCGATTTTCGCTAAAGTCATGAAGGCTTTGAAAATAAGAGCAAAGCCTTGAGTTTAAGCTGGGACTGATAGTCAGCAGAGCAAAGAATGGAGCTTAAGCTTGTTTGGTGGTCTTGTGCTGCTGAGTAAATGGTCAGATGCATTCTTGCATGGGTTGTCATTTCTAAATCCATTAGGTTGTGGAAATCAAGCATAAAGGCCAAGTCCAGTCTTTTCAGTTATCTGATTGGAAATTGTACTGAAGGACTGAGGCTTTTGCAGCAGCAGTTACAGGGTTGTCAGGATGATGGAATTCAGGTTAACACTAAATCTTCAGTTAGTTTTAATGCCAGCAATGGACATTATCAAAGTGTAAAATACCTTCCTGTACCATCGTCAGCTGAGGCTCTTGCGACAATTCAGCTTCTGCCAACTTCATTCATTTGCTGATCTTAGTCAAGCCCTTGAAGAGTTGAGTAATGGTGTTATTTGCATGGGAGGTGAAGATAATGTAGAGATGGGTGTCATATGTGTACTGCTGACAAGTCAGTCTATGGTGCCACAGAATCTTCTCCAGAGGCTTTATATAGATATTGAACAGGCTGGGTGAGAGGAAAGACTCTTGAGTTATTCAGCAGGTGGAAAAGGTTTTGGAGGTTAAGGAAAGAGCAAGTGTTTATCATAAATCTCTTGAGTGTACAAGAGATTTATGTGAGGGATGTCTGAAGATGTACCAGCTCAGTTCCCTAAGGCTGTGGGACAGACAGCATTTATTTTCAAACAGCTGAGCTGGTTGGAAATTTTACAGCCATTCCAGATGCTTGCTACCAATCCTTGGCTGATGGCACCTATATCCCTTGCTCTTCTCTTAGAAAAGGTTGTCCAAGGTCTTCCTAATCTGTCAGGTGAAGCCTTTCAGATAGTTCTAAGCGCAGGCAAAGGTAGTGCTTGTTAACCCAACTGACATTCCTTATGTTTAAGAGAGAGCACTTTTACTCACTGATTTACCCTGAGTTTTAGAAAAGAGGGTGAAGAGAGAAGGTGGCTCAATTCTTTCCCACAGAACACAAACAGTTCCTGCATGGCCTCCTATGTGTGAGACTGGATGCATCTACTGGAATAGACTATATTACTCCTGTTTCATGTGCTTGTGCACTTCTACATTTTGTGCCAAGCATATGTGTAAAATACATGTAAAGTATTTATTTGTTACATGAGCAACTAAATGGTGTATTTGGAACTGTGTCAGCCTCCTGTGTAAGCAAAGACTCTAGGATGGGTACACAGAGGGGTAGAAGCCCAGGTAACTAAGAGATCATTATTTTCCAGGTTTACTAACAGAGCATTTACAAGAAATTGATATTATTACATTGCTGCCACAGTGGTTAAAGCTGAACCAGCAAGTTATAATAAAATCTTTAAGGATATCCAGCTGGGCAATGAAAAAAAGCTCCTGTACTCAAGGGATCATTGGTAAATGGGAGGAAGGAGGAAGAAAATGGGCAGGTGGTTTTTAAGAGATCCTGTAGTTCCTACAGGGTTTCCACATCCCAAAATATAGAAAACTGTCAAAGAATCCTTGGTGGATGCACAGACAAAACTGTGTGTGGCCTAATGGTAAATATGTGTGTGTGCTGATAGTGCTTTAACACAGAGAGAAATGTTAGTACTCACCACTACGATTTTCAGCTAGTGAAATATGCTCTCCTTTATCAAATGATATCCTCTGAGGACTGGTGAGACTCAGAAGTCTTCCCAGCATCCATGAAACAACCTGCAGCCTTTCTGAAATGTGGAAATGGGGACAGTTTCTAAACTCCTCCCTTCTTGAGGGAAAAAACCCCTACTTTTCATGTAAAACTGCTCATTTATTGTATGACACAAACCTGTATAACTGGGCCGCCCCTAATGTCTGAGCCTGACTCTAAATGAGATCCCTAATTTACTGGTCATCCCGTTTTCGAACTGGGCCAGAATGGAGCATCCTACCTTAACAACAGCCTGAAACTCTAGAGGAATTTGGACTCTGATCCAAACTCAAGGCACAGGCTCTTCTCCGAATAAAAATAACTAGATCACAAGCTATTCTGGGGTGGTGACTTTTAGACAAGAAATGTAGGGCTTACATAGGTTTTTACTCCTGTCAAATACATCTGGATGCTGCCCTCCTTTCAGCCGATATTCCCAAAGTGCTTTCATTAGCTCAGAGCCAAATAACCGTAACTGGAAGTTGGAAACTGCAGAACAACTGACATTATTCATGGTAAACACCGGTGGTTTTTTTCTTGCAGAATATTCTGCTACTCTGGTTGCTGCTGATGCTGATATAATTTCTGTCATGGCCTGTATGTACAATGCTGGGCTGAGATAAGAGCCAACAGTGTGTTGGAAAGCCTCCTCTAAACAGGAATCCCTGTGGTTCTGACTTTCTCGATGGAGAGGTGGTTAAATTGCCGTGCTTGGTACCATTTACACAACTGCTAAAGCTGCTGATCACCATTGCCTTCTCCCCTCCCATAGCACCTGCTGGCAAATCTTCTGGGTTTTTTCCTGTTTACTTGGCTATTTCTAGTATAGTGATATGAATAGTTTCCATTCATGAAGAATGTGGTGGGATAGAGGTGGTTATAAGGGAGAGGAAGCGATGCAATGGGACTAAGTAGCAAGCATTAAAATATGTTTTACATCAGTGGGAGCTGCCTATGTGTGGTACCCCACCGAGAGCATTCCCACTGTGCTCAGCAGATGGATGATGGGAGGGTTTTGTTGCTGTGTTTTTAGATAAGAGCACTTTTCTCCTTGGGAGCTGCAAGCAGTCTGTGCGCTTCAGTTAGTGGGAAGATCTGGACTGTGTAAATTATTCTCCTGTTGGATTGAGGAGCAAACTAGTTTGCTTAAGATGTGCTTAAGATGTCACAGGAGGCTTTCAGCTTTGTCAAGAGTATAAACTAAATCTTCTGACTTGTAGATCTGGGCTGTAATTGAAGCCCTTTTCTTCTTCTTGACATAGCTGGCCTACCTTCTTTTTGATATGATCCCAACTTCCCCTGATCACTGGGTGACATCTGATCTCTGTGACTTTTGTACAGGATCCAAGATCTATTGAACTTGGTCCAAGATCTCACCTTTCATTTCTGGTTCATCTAATTTTGTTTCAGGCCCTGGCAAATCAAGAGGCTCATCCCAAGTCCAGCTGCTGAGCCCTTGGAAAGCAGGGATGCATCTTGGCAGTGTACCTCACCACGGATGGATATTTTCCTGGACCAGCCACAGGAATGGTCACAGTGTCCTCCACTAAACTCTAGTGTAGAGGATGGCTATTGCCACCCACACACTTCCTGCAATTTCTGCTTAAACACAGTGATCTTTACTTACTGCTTGTGGTTGGTATGTCAAGCTGCTTTCTGTAGGTTTGAAGCTGCTGCCCCCTCCAAACTGGCTTTTATTTTAGTGTTCAGTTCAGTGATTTCAACAGAGAACTTACTAGCCAGTATCTAAGGTTTTATTTAGGGTCAAGCTAACATGTAGCATTGCATTTGTCAATATAATTATTTTTCTTTTGTCTCTAATCTCACTAATTTTTTTAAGGTTGTTGTTGTGTCTGTGTGTTGTCCTCCGTCGTCATTCCCCCCATCCCTGCTCCTTTAAGGATTTGCAGTCGTTCTTTTGGGCTATGGATATCATGAGCCAAATCCTGCCCTAATTTACACTTGTGAGACCAATGGGACTGCATACATGCACATGAGAACACAGTGAACAGGATGCTGAAGTATTTTGCCTGTTTTGAAAAGTCGTGTGGAGGATGAATGCTGAGAAATGTCACTTAGGATTATATAATTCCTAAACCCATAAATAACAATATATAGATAGCTTCTCTCCTAGCTGCATACTTTTATTGGTGGTAGAATATATGTATGTTTTCAAAAATTTAGTTGCTGTACTTGCTGTAGAACCCCCTACTGGAGTTATAATAATTTTATAGCAGCTTCTCACACTGTACAGCAGTTTTATCATCCTACCTAGTACTAAAGGCTTATCTACACCAGGGGATTTCACAGATTGAGAAATGTATTCAAATAATGTTTAGTATTTATACATAGGATGAAATTTGATATTTAGGTTTGGTTTTATAGAGGATTTTTACTGTTCAGATTTTGATTTGGCAGATTTTAAGATCTTCAGTTTTCTTGCTTCCAACTCTTATTTTAAATAACTTCAAGCTTTAGTTTGAGTTTTGCAGCTTACCTAATGCAATACAAGGAGACAAAATTAAAACTAAAGTAGCTTTGAAATAGGAATAAAAAAGCAGCTATGCTGCATTTAAACACACTTTAAAAGGTTTCAATGCATTCCATCAGGAACTCCTTGTTTTCCTGATTTTCTTCGTAAGGAAAATCCTGTCAAAGTCGGCTGGATTTTGTGATGTGTTTTGATTCCAGCAGAACAGTAATCCAGCAGAGATTTCTTTTTCTGGTGGATTGAGAAGAGCAGGACCAGCAGAGCTGCCTATGCAGAGGGTGTTATTTCAGAAGAAGAGCACTCCCTTACTCGCAAAGAAGAGTGATCCAATATGCCTTCCGTCCGGGGGCAGGAGTGGGAAGGAGGGAGGAGAGAGGGAAAAAGGATGCTTCCTTCCCAGAGCTCAGGGCTGCTAGCCAAGAATGTATGTCTAAATTCAAGCCCAGTGAGTGCTGTGCCAGATCCAGAGAGTTTGGAGTCCCTTTGTCCAGAAGCTTGCAACACGTGAGGGAGTTGCCAAATGGGATGTGTGGCATCCATGTAATAGATCTGATGCACGAAAACTGGTTCCTACTGAGCTTACTGTATTGCCTGGGGCAAAAGTACTTCTGATTCCCTACATGATGCAGCGATCAGCAGGCCACTGCTGCTCTCTGTGAACCCGGCTCCAATGGCAGCTCAGGACAACTCCCGCCTCCCTGGGGTCAGGCTGAGGCAGGTGGTGCTCAGGGAGAGGAAAGGCGGCGCTGCTTTTGACCCTGCTCTCCCTCTCTGGGAAGGGAGGACCTGGTGCCGTTTGCATTTCTCCCCAGGCTGAACCATTAAGTCTGATGACAGAAATGAACCTTTCCCCCTGGACTTGGGCCAAAAGGCTTTTTTTTCCTTTCCCTTCCCCTCTTGTCTCTTTCATAACCGTCATTTTCCCGTATCTCTGGAACATATCACGTACTACTGTCATGTGCTGTAGGTGCGCTCCCCATTTTTTCTTCAGCTATGTCCTGCCTCCCATCTGTTTGATAAGAGCCTCTCCTTGTCTGGCTGATGCCTTTTTGCCACAGATAACAGGGTGGACCAAAGCCATTGCTGATGCCCCAAGGGAGAGCCTCCACATTGAGGAGAGAGGGGAATCTGCTCTGGAAACACCACCTACAAGCCTCCATGTCAACAGGAGGCAATTCCTGTGGGATGAGATTGCCTATGTTCCCATGTCTCACTGGAAAGTTCAGCCAGTTGTGCTTGTGTAAACCTCTGGAGGGTTTCTGAGGTTGAGCAGGTGTCACTGAGGACACAGCCTGGGTTGCAGAACTCCTGCGACAGGCTGTGCTGGACAGAGCGGGAACTCGCCTTAGTAACAATTGTTTTTGTGTTTTATATGGTTACCAGTGGAGGACAGTAGGCAAGAGAGAACCCTGGGTACTAAGGCTTCCCAAGCCAGTAGTACCCAGTTTTGGTTTCCCATTTTTATACTAACAGGTTCGCATCAAATGCCAAGGTTGCTGTGGGATGCCCACGGAGCAACTCTGACACAGGACATGGCTTTGTAGAACCCTGTGCAAGGGCATTGGTTCAGCCAGTGCCCAGGCAGAAGTGCAGCAGAACTAATGTGGTTTGATGCAGCGTGGTTCTCTTAGGCTTGAAGTCCCACTAATGCGGTTCTGAAAGGGCCCACCAGGATGTGTGGAAATAGTTTTATAGCTCAAGTCCATGCCTAGAGCCAGGCCATTGCTAGAGGGACTAAAGAAGATGAGATCCCTTCATCCTCCTAATGTCAGTCATGATCCTAGCATGTTTCAAGAAGCTTTCTGGGGCTTCTTGTGAAAGCCATGCTCCTGCAATGACAGCAAGAGCTCTGGACCAGAAAACAAGAGCTCAAGTTTTTCCTGGGGCTGCCCCTGAGCAGCTGTGCTGTCTCCTGGACTGCAGCTCAGCTGCTCTGGCTCCACAGGCAGCAGCCCTGCTTGTCCCTGCAGCGTGTGCCAGGAGGCAGCTTTCAGCTGTGGAACAGAGCATGGTCCATCCTGTCCTTCCTGGGTCAGGGTCCAGAGAGCACGGTCTTTCCCTGCATCTCACCAGCATGGGAGATAACCTTTCCCCTGCACCTCACCGGCGTCTTCATCTCTGTTCGCATCAGGCCTGCTTTTTCCCTGAGCACAGCAAACAATCCCCTGCCTTTCTGTCCTGTGCTGGCCTGCAGCAAAGCTTTCTGTGTGAGCCTCCCAGGCAGTGTGACTTGTTTCTAGCATGCCTCTATTCAGATGAATGTCCCTGTTAAATATGTATGAATCTGACTGACTACGACTTCCTAGTTGTCCAAGATTTATTTCTTTTTATTAATTTGTGGATGCCTTCTGCTGAACAGGGAGTTGTAACCATGTGTCAGTGAGTTTTCACTCATTTGAGGGGCTGCCCTTAATCTGCCTTTAAAGCTGCTTCTCCTCCTCCACTCCATCCCCCTCTGGCTCATTTCCCCCCCTCCTCTCTCTCTGCAGCTGCCGGACAGCTTTGTGACCACCAGCTCGGATGGCTGTTTGCCACTCTCCCGTGATTGCTGCCATGTGCTCTTTCCCTTAAGCCTGTTGTGCAGTCCAAGAGGAATTCTCCTCCGCAGAGGGAGAAGCAAGCACAGTTGTCTCTGGGCTGAAGCGGGAGCTCGTGCTCAGCTCTTACTCCATGAAAAGCCTGGCAATATTTTTTTTTATGGCGACCACGGAGACCTGGCAAGCAGCAGCAGCAGCAGCAGCAGCAGCAGCAGCAGCAGCAGCAGCAGCAGCAGCAGCAGCTTTCTCAGCCCAGCTGTGGCCGCCTCTCTGCTGCAGGTTCCCAGTTTTCAGGGAAGCAAAATGTGCTCGCTCGCACCTCGGCCCTGCCACGCGGAGCCTGGTGGCTTCCCCGGAGCCACCGATGCCACAAATGCTGTGGGAGGGATGGTCGGCGGAGCAGAGGGAGATGCTGTGGGGTGGGCGGGATTTTGTCCTGCTGGCCCCCGTCAGGAGATGGGATGAGTGGCAAGGGGCAGCCGTGCAGCTGCGGGGGCTCATTGACGCTGCAACAAGTGGTGAAGCTGGAACAGGAAGCTGGTGCTTTATAAACAGACTTATTGTTCTGAGTGGGGCAAAAGTCCCAGGGACAGCGATGCCTGTGTGTGGGCAGGTTTAACTTGTATAACCTGCCTTTGCTGGGACTTTGGATGGGATTTTCAGTGGCTCCAAAAGAGCCTGAATCCTGCTGTGATTTTGCCTTTTAAGCTTAATGTTGCTGTTTCCTTTCCTCCTCATCCCTCAGGGAACCCTCCCAGGCAGGTCATGCTTGCAGTGATGTGAAGAAAGGGCAGGTTTTGGTGGAGAGACCTCCAAGTGCCCATACTGGCACACAGGCTAGAATGCTACCTGCTGAAGTGGTGGCTTCCAACACCAAAGCTCAGATGAAATCAAGGACTTGGAGATTTTGCATCCTTCCCCTGCTGCATGTGTCCTACCAGTGTGTTTTGGGGAAGCTGGTGAGCCAGCCAATGCCGTGGACACAGGAAAGAGGACATCTCCAGTGCCCTATTATGTTCCCTGAAGATTTTGTACTGGGTGGCAGTCTCCCCACAGGGATGTGCACAGGCCACCTGGATGGGCAGGTGATGTCAAATGTCCTTGTCCTGTCTAATTCAGGAGGGCATATGCTGAAAGAGGAAGTGTTTTCCCCTCCTGTGTTTTCCTGGGAACAGTAGTGGCAGTAGCTCTGCCAGGGAACTTGCTGTGGCCTCCCAGCTGCTCCAGCCTTTGACAGGCACATTGATTTCCTGTTGACTCCCAGCCAGAGCCACCTCTGAAATGGTGGCATGGGTCAGGCTGAGATGGGTCCAAGGAGCCCAGGGAGAGTGGAGGCCCCTTTGTCACCCACCTGGTGATGGGGCAGCCTCCTTGGCCACTGTGGGTGGAGGTCAGCTCCTCTGCTGTCCACAGAAGGCTCCTGCTGTGGGATCTGTCTACTGGGTGATGTTCCTCCAGGGAAAATGCCCTGTGAGACCCACTCTTGTCCTTCCATGAGCTAGGAAAGGACTGTGCCACTGAGGCAGGAGCCAATAAGAAAGTGACTACTTCTCCTTCCCCTTTATTTTTTATGTTTTTTTTTTTTTTCCTAAACTTGGCTCCATTCCATCATTTTTACTTCTCTCCCCTGTGTGCTCTTCAGACTGACAGTCCATTTCGCCCTGCTCTCTGCACCTCCCTCCCTGCTTGATGGGAAGGTTGTTCCTTGGGTGCTGGAGTTCATTCCTGCCTGTAGAACACTGCTCCACAGAGGAAGCTGTGGGAGAACCATCCCGCTGCCCCAGCTGGGTCAGTGCCTGTGCCAGGCTGGTGTTACCATGTGTGACTCAGGTGTCCTTCACTCCTGCTCCCACACACTCACTGACTTTTTCCTGCCAGTTCTGAGATGGGGCCACAGGCCACCTCTCATGCAGCCTGTTCCTCTTTAAAGATACAATAGAATTCCTTTATCTGCCGATGCCAGGCTAGCCTGGGATGCTCAGAGGAGCAGATAACATTGCTGCTGTGCATACCAGGGGCTGGCTAAGCGAGTGGGAAACCTCTCCCTGAGCACTCAGCAGGACAGCCTGATCATATACCCGCCCTTGCTTTTATTTCTGGGGGATCCAGCTTCTCTTCCCAACCCATTAGTAAACTGCAGTGTAGCCCTTCTGGGTTCTGCTGACCACCTGGCTGTGCAAAGTCCTTGAGGAAGGGGCAGCAGCCAAAGCCACTGGGCAGGGGTGACTGGCTGCAGCTCCACCAGGAGCCACAGGGCTCTGGAGCAGGGGTGGCCTGGAAGGATGGCTGGGTTCAGGCTGTGGTGCAAAAGCTGGTGGAGAAGCCAAGAGGTGTATGAAAAAGTAGTTCATGGCCTGACAAAGGAGATAAGGAGAAACTTGATCCCTGCCTAAACATCCAGGGTTCTTGTTCCTTCAGGTCTGCTCGTTCAGGGGCATAGTGCAAATGTAAATGTCCAGGTATTTATGTGCTCTGGCATAAATTCAAAATTACTTTTGGTACAATCACAGAAGAAAGAGCAAAATCGTAGTCACCATTAGCACAGATGCAATGCTCCCATCTAATGCCACAGTGCATTTTCCTGTGATATTTTACAGTGAGAACATAAAGCCTGGCATCTTTCAATTTTATGATTGAAAGATGTTTACAACAACAAAAATATGTGGGAATTCAGTATTTTCCATATCATCGGATTAAAAGCCTGTCTCTCAACTTATTTACTGCTCCACCTAAGGCTTTTACTGCACCTGTTTTCACAAGCATCGCAGCATTCGTGTTTCGTCTGTCTTTTTGTGGCCAGATGAGGTCATCTTGGAGCATGGGTGCGGTGGTGAAAGACACACACAGAGTGAATTTACATCTCTTGGATAAAGGGAGAAACCGAAGAAAGATTTCCCCTGTGAGCTGGCTTTTATCGTCAGTGCGAACATCTTAGTCAGCACAAGCTCAGACTTCTAAAATTGTGCAGCCGTGTGCTGTGAGAGGTACAGCCTCTGCAGCTTCCAGCTCTGCAGCCTCTGCAGCTTCCAGCTTCCCTGGATCAACCAAGGATGAAGGCTGCAGGATCTGCTGCTTCGCTGGCAGGAATTGCTGAGCCCAGGACAGGTGAGCGGCAGGCTCTGAAACTTTGTGTGTGACCCTGCTCCTCTGGAATGTGGGAAAACACCCTCCCATTTGATTTTCACAAATCACCTCCAGCCAGATCCTGTAGCATGTTGAGCATCAGAGGATATTGACTAGAGAACAGAATTAGCTGGGAGAATCCTAATGTTTTGTGGAATCATTTCCATGACACAGACGTGATACCAGAGTGGGATGTTGCACATTTAAGTACTCAAGTATCCAGGAAGCAAGAATGTGCAGATACTCTGACTCACTAGAAGACAAATTACTTGTAGTCACTCAAACACTTGGATGCTGGGGTTTCCTAATTAATCACTGTACTCCACCATGGGTCCAAAATCCTCCTTTCAGGACCAGAGAATGTCTGTGGCCTTGAGGATTCCTGCTCTGGTGCAGCTGTCTAGATGGACAGATTAACCTCTTGCTGCCCATCAGTACGGTCTGCAGACCTAATTAATTTCTGGGCTGTTAGCACAAACGACCTGGTGGGCTCTGAAAGCTGGATGATGGTAATTTTGCCTAAAAGAGGGACTTAGCAAGGAACACTTCACTGGGGTGACCATGTGACTTGAGGAATCCCCAGCAAGGTCTGCTGCAGGTTTGGCAGCAGTCCCACGGTCAAGGGGGTGCAGACTCAGACTTTCCTGGGAGGAGACAGATCCAGTGGTGTGTTAGAGCTGGGAAACCCCAGGGAACCCTGCAACCCTGCCCTTCTTTTGCAAGGGAACAACAGTACGAGATACCTTCCTTTGCCTCGACGTGCCTGGTCGGCCGGGAAGCTGTTCCCATTGGGCAAAAGGTGAAATTTATGTCTTTCATAACTTTGTGTTTGGATTTTGTGCTGTGCTTATTTTGCACAACGTGTTACAGATCACGAGCATTATGCATTGAGATAGCTCATCTCCTCTGCCCTAAGCCCAAAGTGCATGTTGTTGTCACCACAGGAAAATAGTGTGACCACGGATGGAAGCAAAGAATGTTTCTTTTCAAAGTTTGTGCTAATTTTGCACTTAATTGGTATGTTACAAACCTAGCCAATCATAAATAAAACCTGAGTTTTCCTTTTTCTAAAACTAGGTAGTAAAATGTAACTCGCCTTAGATTTGAGATGAAAAGGCAGGCTTTTGAAAGAGATGAAGCATGCCCTCATGTGGCAAAATTTTTTTCCTTATAATACCTGTTTGTTTTGGTTTTAATCCCCAAATAATCTATTACAATGAGTTATGTCATGACATCAGAACTGGCATACAGTGTGGGTGTTGTGATACAAAACTGGCGTGCACACAAAATGCTCAGAAATAATTATGTGGGCTCTAACTCTCTTGTTACTTGAGTCCCTGCATGAGTGCTTTTATTCTAAAATAAGACTAGCTCCACACAGGAGTTCACAAATAAACAAAGGTGTGAATTAAAACTTGTCCTGTCCTCTGCTCTGTGGGAAAGTTGCTTTCCACAACTGAGAGCAAAGTTTAAAATTATTACAAAGTGGACAACTTGGTTTGAAACCAGAATAATTGATGTTGAAGTAAATTTTAATTGAAACCAAAATAAACTGAAAATTAAATACACATTCACAGAGCTGGCCTGAATAACTCATTCAATATAAAAATCATGTTATTTATTGAGCCGGTAGAACTTCCTCATGTCTATACAAGGCTCACAACTGTGTAGATAAACTTTTGGAAGGCTGGCTCTGCTGTGAATTTTACATTTTTGACACATAAAGGTTGGGTTTTAAAACCCCAGCTGACATTTCCCAGCTTGATAAATAGGGAAGTTCTACTCTTTCCTGACACAGCATTGTCTGCTTTTACTGTAGATCAATTTCCTGGTTTTTTTCTTTCCTGGACTTAAACAGTAAATGTAATTCATAGAAATTACTGGGTCCCAACAGCTTATTGGGACTTCTTCCGTGGTTACAGATGGATTGGTATCTTTCATCCAGACCACCACAGAGAGTAAAGAAAAAATGTATGGTGGTCATGGGAAGTCTGACTGGGAAGCATGTGATGGAAGCCATTAAGTTTTAAACTTCAAGGAAGCATTTGAAATCCCAGGGTTTCCAGGGTGCTGCCTGGTCACTGTTTCCATCAGTTGGCCCTTCACTGGGTTCCTGGGAAGTTGTCACCTGGCAATCACATTCACCAGAGGCTCCCCAAGGTTCATGCTCTTCCTTGCAGAGCCTTGCAAAGCTTGCAGGATGGTTGAGTTGGCTGAAAAGCAGTATGAGTTGCTTTCTCCTCATCTTCCTCTCCAGGCTACATTCCCCGCTAATACAGGCAGCTCCCTCCTGTGCTGAGGGTGGTTTCCATGGGGTCAGGAAATATGAGAAGCAGAGAAGTGGGAAACTCTGGATCCACTAGGCAAGCCTCGACTCTCCTGGGGAGCCTGAATGTGTGTGAAAGCTGTGGGTGAATTTTGGGTGCTTGAGCAGGAGGCTTTGGATATTGGTGTGGATATCCAAGTTGCTTTGAGAAGACTTCAGGCTGAATGAGGAGTGAATTCCCTAAATCTCTCCCCTAGGGTCTCATTGACTCTCAGCAAAAGCATCCCTCAGAGGCAACACAGCAATCTTCATTCATGGAGTTCTCAGCGATGCTCTCCTATCGAGTTCCCTTTGAAAAGGTTTTTGTGCTGTAATCTGCTGGCTGGTTACTTAACTGTTGCAGCTTACAGACCTCCGCTGGTTGTTGCACGTCTTTTAATTTTTAAGGGTTTATTTCAGCTCCTTTGTGAAGCGTAAGGAAATGGATGATTAGCAAAATTCTTCCCAGTATTTTAGAAGCATTAGTAAATGTTGAATAAAGGGCAATCACACTGTTGTTTTCATGGGAACTGTGAAGAAAGACTGCTAGATTAGGTGCAATCCTGATCTTAAAGTCACAATTCTTACACAATGTTTTTTGCATTCTGGTGCAAAAACTTGTATGTCAGAATGTGTGCTTGCAATGAGCCAAGTAATTCAGCACTGCAGGAATCTCACTAACTTCATCTCCAAGGTGGTAATGAACACGGGCCTGGACACGTCCAACTGGTGTTTGCCTGCAGAAATTATCTATGTGCAGTCAATGACAGCAGTGTCCTTCAGATGCTGGGTTTGATGGAGTAAGCATACGTGACACTTCTGCTTTGCTTCCTCTTCTTGCTGTGCCCTGGACTGGTCATAGCTGTGCTCTGCTTTCTGTAATGTAGCCTGAGACAGCCTGTGCCTGGGAAAAGGCACAGGGAAAAAGGTGAGCTGGGCAGCTGTGTTGGAGAACTTGTGCCTGCCTCCAGCAGCTAGTTGATCCCCTGTGCCTTGCTGCTCTTTTGCACATCTTCAGTACCTGAGCCAATGCATTTCTAGCTGGCAGTGGTGTGCCTGAGCTGTGCTGAACAGCAACTGCTTGGAGGACCAGAGTGGTGTGGTTGGAGCAGAGGTACTTGCTGACGTAGCTGACTAGATGAACTGGTTGACTGGTTAAATATTGGTGGCAAAGGAACTTGCAAAGCTGCTTTGCAGAAGTGGGTGGGTCTCAGCCACATCCTCAAATCAGGCTTTGGTATTTGTCCTCAAGCCTGATTTCCATTTTCTGTACACCCTTTGCTTTCTGCTCTCCTTCTTTTTTGGCAGGAGATGTCGGCCAGTAGGTTGCGGCAGCCTGTCAGAAGTGACTGGAGACCTTCGTTGGATGAACAAAGCCTATCCATTCTCTGTCCAGCCTGAAAACGCCTCAGAAGGCATGCGGCACGCAGTCACGGTCCTGTTGCTCGTCTTTCAAACTGCAGGAGATGAATGGCAATGTCACCTCAGGACACACCACCCTGGAGGCATTGCCATGAGAGTCATGGCAACATCTCAGCAGGTGGTTTTCAGGTGAAGAGCACTTAAGGCCATGGATGTGAATGTTCTCTCTTTTCCCAGGCCCTTCAGCGATTTATAATGCTTTCTGTTCAGGTGCAGCAGAAACAGGTATTACAAGGTACACGGCTCCTGCCGCTCCCGCCTGCAAGGCTGAGGTGCAAGGCAGGTAGTCCCCTCCTCCCTTGGGGCTTCACCCATGTGTGCTTCCTGCTCTGTGGGGCCCCAGGCTGTTTGCAGAGATGGAACATTGACCATTTTTGCTTCTTGCTGTGCACCAGTGACCCCTGGCTGCTTTCCCACTGATGTAGCTCACCACACCAGTGGGATGTCGAGGTGGCAGGGGGACAGCAGCTGCTGGGGATGTGGGGGGGAACAGCCAGCTGCTGCCTCAGCCCTGCTGCCTGGGGGGATGCTGGCTGGAGGAGGGGAGGGGAGAGATGCCTGCAAGAAGGAGCTGGGCCACCATGCTCACCTTCCTCTAAGCCCATCTGCCCCTGCTCATTTGCATGGCTGCCCAAGGCTTTGATGCACGTAGACAAATGCCAGGGAAGTTTAATCCAGCTAGCTTGGCTGCTGTTAGGCAGGGAATTGCCACCCCAACCTTTAATCACCTGAGCAAATGCCAGGTGAGCCTGAAAAGCTTAGGCTGAAAATGGTGGCTTTGCAGAGAAAGGCAGAGGTTTTGTCCAGCACTGATCCTGGCTAGCAGCTCCCTTGTGAGGGATGGGCTGTGCAGCAGGTGCTCCTTCAGTCTGCTCAGGCCACTTCTGCAGCGCTGGTCTCAGAGGGGCTCCATCCCTGGCTTGCAGGAAGAGGAGCACTTGTCTGGGCCGGGGGAAATCCTGAGGGCCCTGAAGTATGTGGCCAGGTCTGCTTGTCTTCCACAATGTCCTACAACAGCAGGAATATTGTACAAGGAGGTGACTTAGGCAGTACTGTGGGTTTTCACAGCTCATGGCACACCCTCAACTGAAAATTTGCATAAATACCTTTCCAACGAGTATTTTCTAAATAGAACCAAAATCACATGGGAGGCAGGGAGGGGCATTTACGGGAAAGGCAGGTTTGCTACATTTGGATCTCATGCAAGAAATGGGATTAGAGCTGTCCACAAAAGTTAGAGCGTGAATTTGTAAGGGTCTGGTTGAGGGAGTTCCTTAGCACAGATGGAATGGTGCTAAGGACACCTTGATGCTTTTGACCTGACAAAGCCAGTTAATGCCAAGAAGCAGCTTGTGTGTCCATGGCAGGGAGAAGAGACCATCAGCCCCCATGACAGCCCTTCAGGGTGCCTCAATGTGAGCCCAGTGGACCAGAGACATCTTCACATGGTATAGAGATGTGAAGATGTAAAGAGCTGTTGAAGACTGTAACCCCAAAACACAAGAGCCGCCCTCTTTTTGAGAAAGAGTTTGAGAGGCAGAGAGGAGGCAGGGGAGAAGTGAGTTTATTTAGAATTATCCACTTAAGGTCTTCTTCCCTAGTTGCTCTCAGAGCATTTTCCAGAGGACACTGCTATTCTTACCCTGTTTTATCCCATGGGGAAAATGAGGCCCAAAGGAGTAAGGTGGCTGAGCTGTGGTCAGTGCAAAGCCTGGAGAAGGCCCTCACTCTCTGGGACGTCAGCTAGGTGGTTGCTGCCAGTAAAGTGATATAAAAATATCCGTTCTGCTCTCTTTATTTAGAAATCACCATTTCCAGCAAGACACAGGTAGAGGGAGAGTCAGTAATTCCTGCTGCTTCCACTTCTTTTCCTTACTAGTCTGCCTGTCAATTCCCTTTTACCATTTTACATGTGGTCACTTGATACCAGCAGCTGTTCTGGGACATCTCTATCTGTCACATCCTTCCTTTTATTTCAGTGTTCAAAAGTTTGAGTGCACCACAAAAAACCAAAACAAAACATTAACAAAATGTGAGTTTCCTTCCAGGTTCAGTTCTAAACATGTCACTTTAATGATGTCTAAACTACATAGCACTTGATGAGCAAAACATTACTATCTTCAAGCCACATTTGTTTTCCCCGTCTCCCAGAGCATTATAGTTACCCAGGGAGAACTGTGTGTTCTACTTCACTGCTGTAAAGCTATTATGGGTATGAAAAGTTCCCATTAATCTGCTCCACACATGGATGTTTCTGGATAAAGTTCAGTAGCCAGATCCCTCTTTCTTTGTGTGCATCAAACGAAGCAGAAAAATGCCTCCAATTTAAAGACACCAAATGAATAACCAAATAGATGAGATTAATTTTTGTTTAATCCACGTGGGCAGTGAAGCCAATGGCCAATGTTTGTGTGTGGACTTCTCCTGGGAGTTCATTACTAGCCAAGTCTGTAATAAGTTATTGCAGAGATTCCATGGAAATAGGGGGTTAATTATATGCAGAGGATGTTGGCCAATGTACAGCTTTGAACTACAAAAATAGTCCAAGTCTTGTGTTTTGGATGTGGAATCAATTAACGAGGTCTGACATGTACCAGAATTTGTTAAGATAGTTGTACTATAAGGATACTTATTTTCTTTTTTTTTCTTTTTCCTTTTTTTT
>VYXD01012757.1:190924-208443 GCA_013397195.1 Hylia prasina
TTTTTTTTTTTTTTTTCCTTTTAATAAAGAGCTAAAGAAAATAAGTGGGTAATGGAAGGCAAGGGAGAGAAAGACATGAGACTGGTAATAAAACACTGGACTTTGGCCTGGGGCCAAGGCAGGCTTTTCAATGGGTCTGAAGTTTGGATGGCAGCACAGTTTGAACCAGATTTCACTAACTGTCCAAAAGGTTATACTGTAATAGATGGAAAGAAGAAGTTGATTTTAGTTTACCAACTCCCTTCTCTCTCGTGGCAGGAGTGTTACGCTGCTAAGATGCCGTAGTCATTACACTGATGGATATCAGCATGGGGCGTGCTGCAGATTCAGCTCCGAAGCTGAAACATAAAAAATTCTCCTCGATGCCGGCTGGCACAAACCTAATTTCTTCCCCTCTTTCCACATCTGGTTTTAATATAAAATGTGTCTTTCTGCGCTTTTTTCCCCCCCCTTGCCACATCTTTAGAAATGGCTTTCTTAAAAAAAAAAAAAAAGAGTGTACAGAGTGTCACTCCCCTTTCCCTATATTCCTAAGTTTTAGAATTAATTGTAGGTATGTGTGGTACTTCAGAAGTGTAGCTTGGAAGCTGAATAGAGCACAGCATATACCTTTGTGAAGGGATGCTTCACAAAAAAAAAGCAGAGGTAGACTACATTACTTTTACTTCAGAGCAGTGAAACACTTTTGGCTGTTACAAGTTTTCAAGGAGCCACTTAAAAAGGTAGAATACAAAACTGAAAGAAAAAGATCTGACCCATTTGCACCCTGTTTAACTTTAGGACAAGCTCTGGGCATGTTCCAGGCATTTCTAAAGTCCCTCACTGGATTTTTTTTCTCACCCCCTTCTTCCAACTTGGTCCCTAAACACATTAATTTGTTCCTAGAAATTATGTACTTGTTTGTTGTGGGTTTTTTTGTTTGTTTGTTTGTTTTGCACACAGAAATCCTCAGACCAAAGCAAACTGCCGCAGAAAAATGTTGCCGTTCAAACCAGTTTTGAGGGAAGTTGATAACTCCTCAACTCCAAAGAGAAGCAGTGGAGGCTGGGGCCACCGAGTCTCCATGGAAATCACAGAGGGTAAGGTTTGTTTAACTAATTAGTGGTAATCCTGAATAACTCTGTGGGCTTTAATTTATGGGGTTTCCACCAGGTTCTATGCTCAGTTCCTCACGGGGTGCCTGGATCCCTGGGTTTTGTCACAAATGGACTCCTGTAGACTGGCATGGTCTGGAGATCTGAGGGGCCACCTAGGACACAGGGACATGGCATGAGGTCAAGTGTCCTCCAGTCCCCTATATCAGGTGGTGGACAAGCATCATGCCTGGCTGTTGTCCCAGAGGTACTCTTGGGGGTCCAGATTGCAGGCTAGGACATGGGCAGGATGGACACCCTTGTACATCCGATCTGAGGGGGCTGACTGTATGTGGGACCTGCATGTGCCACCAGGGACACTGCCCTGTCAGCAGGGGCAATGCAGGGACCACCCTGACCTTTCACCTGCCTGCCTGACTGCTTAGAGTTAAAGTGTTACCAGGGAAGGTGGCTGCAGCCTCCATACAGAAGATCTGGTGTGACCATGGCCTCCCAGGGGCACCTGGGGACAAGGTCGGAGCAGTGGGAAGTGAAGGTTGTTTCTGTGGCAGCTCGTCAGACAGACAGGAAAGCAGAGGCAGGGGAGGCCAGGCAGGAGGAGGATGTGATAGCAGGGCTGAGGTGACCAACCTCGGGCCATGAGGGCGATGAGGAGACACAAAAGCTGTGGGGCTTGTTAGTCAGGGCCCCAGCCTGCCAAGGGAGCCCACAGTAAGGAGCAGGTTTCTTAGCCAGTGTGTGGGAATGGGCAGTGCCTTTATTTTGCCTGTAATGCCAGGAGCAGCTTCAGGCACTTACAGGTGCGTTAAGACTGAATGCCAGCATTCAACTCCCCCATAAGTCCCCAGAACCTGCCAGATGTTAGAGCAGGAGCAGGCCACATCTGTTCTCTGGCCAGCCACAATTCTAAATGGAAAAGATACTTCCCAAGTACCAGAGCACCACTCCCTCATTTATATCGTGGAACTGGTCCAATTAGGGTCATAACCAAGTGAAATGGGAACATCCAGCCTCATTCATGCTGTAAGAAAACAACACCTTTCTTTTGTTTTCTGAACTCTCTGGGGAGTGCCACAAGACACAGGGTCTCAACTGTCTGGATCTTTTTTAGTTTTTAGTTCTTGTTTGGGCGTGCTTTAGGATGGGACAACCTGCTGCAGACACAGTTGAGCAGTGCAAAGTCCCATGCATTTAACACAGCTGAAGCTCTTCACAGAGCAAGAATGGGTGATGGCTGCCTAGTTCCTCTATAACCAACCAGAGCAAGGAAGTATAATTATGATAGTTATCACTGGGGGATGTTTCAAAGGGAAAGCATGCTAGATATTTTGACTAAGCACTTAATTTTTTTTTTTCTATCAAATTACTTCCAGCCCAGCAGCTAGCTCTATGTACATAATAGCTGTGCTGTCTTCAATGAGGTCCTTCAGTTAAGGTCAGCTAAGTACCTGCCCCATGATAGCAGGCCACAGACCAGATGTGAGATGCCATGGTGTCACCTCATCCACTCCTTTCCTCTTCTGCTGCAGACCCCCCTCCCCACTACCTACTTTTCAGCATTTGGCTTTGTATATTTTCAAACTAATCAAGCTCCGTCAGACTTTACTATTAAACCACTTGTTCATTTCCCTTTTAAAATCCAGATTTTTGTTCACACTCAAATAAGAACACATACCAGTATTTTATCTTTTCTGCAGTGTATCCCCAGGCAGAAATTATATTGTAATAATGAATTGGCTAGCTTGTTTTAACAGTTCCTGGCTTTTGGCTTTATGCAACACTGCAGGTGTGATTCTAGTAGCAATACTGTAGGTGTGAATTATTATGTTAGCGTAATAGGCTGTACTTTATTGTGCTTTATTGCTTAATTGGCTTATTCCATAAGGATTCTGCAGTTGCTACTGGGAACTAATGCCAAGCTTTTCTATGAAAAGAGTGGTACTCTTTTCTTGGTGTTTACTAAGGTCAGTAATTTCAGTGGGTGACTGACTTTGGGAAATGAAGGAAAGATGTCACTAAATTAATTAAGGAAGTGCTTACTAAGTCCTTAATAAAAAGCAGAGAAAGCTAAAAGATGTTCCTTGTTGTGCGTAGATACTTGTAACCCCAATGAGCCCTTTGGGAAAACAGCTGGCTGAGCTTTCTGGCAAAGGAAGCTCTCTCCCATGTTTGGGGGATTCCCAGGTGGTGGGCAATATCTCTGGGTGGTTATGTGCTGTGACCTCCTCTCCCCTCTCTCTCACCACTTTACTTTTTTCAGATGATGGAAGATCAAAGTTTAGTCTTTACAGCAACACAAAGGCTGATACCCTTGCCAGTGTACCCCTACAGGAGTGCACCCCGGGCAGGGGGCTGCCTTCTCCTGCCACATGCCTGAAACATCAGGAATGTGGGCAGCCCTCCAGAGCATGTGCAGATCTTGCCACTCTGCCTGGCAATCAAGAGGCAGGGAGGAGTCCTAAGGGTACCAGATGCCCCACGGATGCCTTCACCACTTGAAACCTGATACGACTCCAGTATGTGCAGCCACACCCTGGTGTGGGGACCAAGGGTGTTTTTCAATGGTTTGAAATAATGAAAGCTGCTGCTCCTGTGAGTCACTCAAATTCCCACCATGTACTGTTGCTAAATGATTTCACCTCTGCTTCCCTTTGCTCCCCAGCACTGTGCCTACTCATGCTGCTGAAGTTCATTTTTGGTCTCACATCTTCATTTAAGCCCTTTTCTGTTTGTCTGGAGCTGCAGGTTTAGCAGAAGGATCTGTATTTACTTTCAGCGTGGTGAAATATTTATGCCTGGCATCTTGTTTGCAGGACTAGTGAGGTAGGTGATTTCCCAAGTGGGATCTTTATCATACAGAGTAGGAAACTTTTGATTTTCCCTTCTTCTTGTAATGGTGTTTTCCAAAACTGTTAACGCAAAGCAGAGCCGGGCAGTAGCTACAAAATATGGATGCAGATCTAGATTCTGAAGTCACAGGGTTTTGCCTGGTGCCCCCAAAACACTGAGGCCATATCTGTGGTGGATGCTACCTTGCTTTACCAGGGATCAAACTGAAAATACGCAGAGCTGAAAGCCCAGTGTATGGACCATTAATGGTTGGGTTAATAAGTGTTAGCCATGCAGACTGTCCTTTTCTATGGCTGAGGCACAAAAAATTGTAGTGCTCGTTTCTTCCTTTTTCCAAGTTTCACCAGGTCCAAGCCAAAGGAGATGAGCGTGTTTGAACTGTGTTTGCACTGTCTGCCCAGGAAGAGTGGACTCATCTCTGCCACAAAGGTCTCAGTGTGGTTTGTGCTGAAGTGGGATCCCACATCTGGGATCTACCCAAGAGCTACATCATACTGTCTTAGAGATAGGAAAGCTTCATAAAGGGAAGACTTTGAATCAGGAGTCCATTGTGCATTGCAACATTTATCGCCATGATTCACTTACCTCCAGTGTTACTGCAAATCCGGGCAAAGTGTGAAATGATTCTCTCTCTTATCTTTGAGGAAATGCAACGTGCTCCAACCAGGCTGACTCTGAAACGCAGCTCTACCTTGTTTTGGGCCGCAGAAATTGTCAGGTTTTTGAAAAAGCTCAACAAATCTTAACACCACAAGCTAGCCAATTAATTTTGAAGTGCTTTGGGAACAATTCAGGGTTTCTTTCTTTTCACCTTATGCAGCTCCATAGAAACCCTTGGAGTTCTGCAGGTACATACCAAGTTATGAGGGAGCTGGAGGCACTAAGAGAGCTGGAACATGATTAATAACTGTCAAATTACAGGGAACACTTTAAAATCCCTTAAACCTCTCCCCTCCCCTACTTCACCCTGGCAACTAGGCCATGAGCCTTTAGCTAGGCTGTCTTTCCCTGAGGCAGTCCCTTCACTCGAGGCAGGAGATGATCTGAAGCTACAGGCAAGGGGCTCAGAAACTTTATGATGAAATCGTGACATGGAAAAAAAAAAAGAGAGAGTGGGTGAGCTGCAGGACAGGGGATCACAGGAGGGAGTAGCTGGCATGTGTATGCCAGTGCCAGAGTCCTCAGGCTTTCATCATGGGAACCACAGCTTGACTGCCAGATAAACCACCTCCTTTTGTATTCAGAATTGCAAAATGTCTCTGCAGCAGCTCTAGCAATTGCTCAGAGAGGAAAGAAATAGGAAAACTTTTCTTGCATCTTTAGCATAGCAGGTGTTTTCACAAATTAAAGGAAAAAAGAGATTAATTCTGCATTTTATGCTATATCCCTGCTCTGTGTCTGAAATGGTTTTTTCACCAAAGAGACAAGCAGAGGCAGTCAACTCTTTACAGTGTTTTTAGGTTTATCAATGTCAAGGTTGTTTTCTTGTACACATTTCAGTACTGTTTTTTGGTTTAGCTAGCATGAGGTAACTGTATTTACTTTGTTGCCCCACTGTTTTTAGCAGAAAAACTTAAGAAGTTTTTTTCTCACTCCTGTTTGCCATGGAGGCCTCAGTCTCAGAGAAAATTGTAGAAGAAACTCAGTTAATCGAAGGTTAAACAAAATGAAGTTTGTATGGTGCCCCGAAGGTTATTAGACTCAAGGTCTGAGCGGCTGCCAAGGGGAGTGAGTTCCAGGGCAGGAGCATTCATCTGAGAAATCCCAGTTGCTGGATGTGGAGGGGTTGAACCTGGGAGCTGCAGGCGCCTCCCAGCTGAGCTCGGCTGCCATGGCTGCCATGGCTGCATGGGGGGTAGGGCCCCTGTCCCTTCCCACACTCCTGCTCCAGAGAGCAAATGGATGGGAGGGCATGCCCCACTCCATGGGAGGGCAATAGGGACTTGCCAATTGTTCCAGATGCCTGGCTGCTCCCACTACCAGCTGTGGAGAGAGCAGGGAGCTCTAAAATCACAAAGACAGGCAATTGCTGGGAGTTAGGGCTGACAAAAGGGCTCATGGAGCCTGCTGCAAGGCAAGTCTGGAAGTGGCGCAGAGTCAAACGGTGCAGGAAGCAATGCAGCATGACCACTGGTCAGCCTTGTGTCCTCTGAGCTGCTCTCCATCCACAGGTGTCTTTGTCTCCCTATCAGAGTGATGCTGTGGAGTGGTGCCTGGTTTATCTTCCACTTCAGTCCAGCTTGGAGGTGGAATTGAAATCACAGGGTATGGATGCAAGATGGAAACAGACAGGCAAAGTGTTTGTCATGTCTTTTCAACTTCCAAGTATCTTCCAAGTGCCTCTTCCTATGATACAGAAGATTTTTGACTAAATAAAGTCATTAAGTGGAAACTATAAGAGCAAAGATAGAGATATATCTGAGTACACCTGCACTCTCATTTGTAACTGTTAAGCAGCATGTTAAACCTTCCTATACATCAGTTTGTGCATCTGTGCAGCAGTCTTGATATTTTATTCCTCATTTGTGCCATAATTGCAGGAGTCCTTTGTGCCAATGTAGATGCTGATCTCACTGCATGTTGGAATTACAAAATATATGAGAGAGCTGGAATAACAAGAATGTGTGTTTTCTGAAAAAGTAGAAGGTTTCTGGAGGAGGAGTTTTCCCAAAGGGAGCTAAGTTTACAGATCTAACTCATTCAGGCCTTTTTCCTTCTGAAGTTGACACACACATGCACAAACACACAGGCTCCAGTATCTATTTCATGGACACATTCTTCCCATCTCACTGTGTAAAGGTCTTGAAAGCAATAGCTACTGGCAGTACCCCAATTCAACATATCTAATAGGTCCTTCCCAGTTTCAAAATCACTAAGGACACACGTGGCCAAATGAAAGCAGGGCTTAAACTACCTTGCTGTCAGAAGCAATGAAACTAGCTGCCTGTCCTTGTGAGCTTGATTTGTGGGTTCTTTGTTTTTGTAGTCTTGGTTTGCTGACTGCATCTCAAGAACTGTGTTGCTAGAGCAACTTTGTTAATCTAACTCCTGCAAGTAACTCCAACTCCAACTGTTGAATACAGGACTTTTCAAAACCTAATAATACATTGCAGTGGGTTTTCACTGTTTCCCAAATTTTATAGATTAATAGGCCCCAGGTAGAAGAAAAAAAAGAGTAAATTTGATTATTTGTATACTACCTCTGACTCAGTGGATCTGCTCAGATTTAGGAGGGCATGGCCTGCCTACATACTTAGAGAAGGTATTTTGGATCAGCATCAAATGGCCTAACCCTACTGACTTAAACACAGCATTTCCAATTTACATCACCTTGGTGTTTGAACCTGATGTTACATGTGCAGATATTTAACCAGAGAAGGGATACTGCCTCTCTCCAGCTCCACATTTGACCTTCTCTGTGCTTGCATGTGATTGTGTTTGTACGGAGATATGGAAGTACAGGTATGATCACAAAGTATCTATGCTTTGCCATGTTTTCCTGTATGCTTAGGTGGGAAATCTTAGCTTCAGTAAATATCAAAGAAAACTTTTGATGCAAACAACCACTGGAGGAAACAAATTCTCTCAAAGTGGTCCTTGTGGTTTGCACCTGGTCAGGACACCGTGAATCTCCAGGCTAAGGGGAACAGAGTTCCTTACTGGCTGACATGCATTTCTCAGGCCTAAATTTCTGTTAGGAGATTTTTTTGTTTTGTTTTGTTTTGTTGATAGTTTTGGTTTTTTACACTGCCATCCCTCCTCACAATTGTCACACTGCTGTTCATACTTCCCAGCCTAGAGGAGCTCTGTCCAGGTTTTATCTTAGTGGCTTGTATTCCTATGGTCACCACAGCAGTTCAGGCTTATTCTTTTCAACAAAATTAATTATTGTTAGGTTATCTGGGAGTTTGACTCAGAGACTGTATTCCACTAATAAGCATAATTTTGAAGAGCTTGTGTTTCAAAAGAATTGTTATCTACTGCTTACTGGCAGGTTTTGAATCTTACATCCCTGTTGAGATTGATTTCCTTTACATGCCTAATTACTGATGACACAGTTAGATATAAGCTAAAGAGGTATCTTGCAACTGGGAAAAAAAAAAAAAAAAAGGAAAACAAGCATTAAGCCAAGTTCTCTTTGACTTAAACAGAAGGAGGCTTCATTTTATTTCTTTTAGTAAAGTCACCATGGAAGGATCCTCCTCCAAGAACTTGCAGCAATATGAGGAGTGTGTACAAAACAAGTCCAGACATCAAACAGGGCAACTCCCAAAATGTCTCTGCATTTGTAAACATGCATCACATCTGCTCAGCTTGGCTGTAAGCATGAAAACATAAAACTTGGGATATCTGTCTTATTAATTTAAATGGATGCTAATTCAGGCTGTGGCTTGAGGAGACGGAAGATGCAGCTGCAGCTGGCTTGAAAAAATGTTTCAAGAAAAAAAAAGACACGCTGAAAAATGAAATATGTTTTTATTAAAAGGAAACCAAGGGATCAGTTGCCTGATCTGATTTGTAGTGCACCCCTAGGTAGGCCATTTGGAGCAACTGCCTAAGCACTGCCAACACTGTTAACCTTTTCCTGAGATTAAACAACAATCTTTGATCCAAAGGATGTTCGCTGATGATGAAAACATGGATCGAGGGAGAAAAGCTTCTGTGGCATTGAGAAATGTTTCTTTTATTCCACAGTATGTGTGAAAATGGCTGGGGAGCCTTTGTTGGGAGGTATATTGAAGCTTTATAACCACCACATCCAGAGACTGGGCTGCTTCAGCAGGTGCACTTTTCCAAACACCAGTAGAAAATCTTGCAGTGAGAATGGGCACATAGTAGTTTGTATGGATGTAGAGTGGCACAGCTTATCCCTAAGCTAGAAATATTTATGTAAGTATGAATAAATAAATTTTTAAAAATTTCCATAAATAACTATATTATAGGAATATATTTTACTTAGTCAGTAAAGAGAAGTTTTATACCAACACAGGTGCCTGTGCAACAGGGATAGTACTTTTAGAGACTACATAAACGAAACCAATATATATTTGATGTGTACTTATATATGCATAACTATATTTGATACATAATTAAAACATGGAGACCACATGGCGATCATGTCTGAGGTGTAAAGTGAGTGGCCCAAGGTGACCTTCATTCATGGCCAGGCACTACATGAGGCTCTTGGTTTAAGTGTTAATATAATATTGTAGTCACTACACTCCTGGTTGGACGTCGTTGCTGGAGGAATGTTTTGCCCTGTCCCTCCTTTGCAAGTTACATCCCTAAGATTTTACTGGCAGAGCTGCTGATCTGACTTGTCTCATGCAGTTCTGTCAAAATACCTACCTGCACATCTGAATGTGAAGAAGGTCTGTCCATGTCCAGGAGCTTTTGACTTGAGGCAAAGCACAACAAGAATGACCTGATCAAGACTGATCTGGACTTTCAAGAGTTTGGGGATCTGAAATTAAAAAACCAGGGTCTTAGAGTTTTACATCTAGTTGAATCCATAAATATAAGCACAGTTATCATGCCATCACTGGACTATTTTCACACACTGGTTAGTGTAAGTATTGTCTCTCTCCCCTCATGTCAACATCTAGTCAGATGCACACTCTTTTCCATGCAAAGCTGTTTTCTTTGTGGAAAGAATTTACACAATTTTTGATGGAGAGACAGCAAATCTGTCACTAGTTAAATGTGGAAAACACAGTTTTAGGAGTGCTGCAACCTCCTGCAAAATGTTTGGCTTCACACTGCAGATATTAAATACCATGTAGTGAGAACTCTGTGTGGATTTTGGTGGGGCAGAAAGGGGAAAGTAAGGCACGTCCTAACACAGAAAGTGAGATCTGCTCCTTTAGAGTGCAAAAATGCCTTGACCTTTTGCCTTTGGCAACACCTCACTTTATATGTGTTCTGTGGCTTGTGTCACTTGGCTGCATCCCAAGCTCACCTCTAACACGGCTACATTTCAGCAATGTGGTGTGTGCAAGTGGATGATTATCTTTGTGAGAGCAGTACCCAAAGGCTTAAGCCAGGGCTGTAGCCCTTCTTGTTAGGCACAGAGCAAGTACACTGGCAGTCTCACTCTGAACATCTCCTGGTCTAGAAAGACCACAAAAGAGGAGAAAAGGAAAGAGAAGCAGCAGAAAAAAAATCCTCCCCGGTTGCACAGCATGGAAACAAGGCAGCAGAGGTTCCTGTGAATAGGTGGTAGCTGTTTTCTTGCCTTCCTAGCAGCCAGTGTTGTGTCACTTAATGCTGCAGAAGGTGACTTCTGGGTCATGGCTAGGCACAGGATTTTTGGAGGGCAGCTCTGCTGGCTTTTTGTGCTGTGACAACCTAAGAGCATTTCTCATCCTGTATGACTGCTGTGCCCTGCTGCCAGAGTGACTGTCCTAATGCCTGAGTGACAAACAGGTACATGTGCCCATGTAGAGGTTTTTCTAGGGCAAAGTTCAGCCTCTGAGTTTCAAAGTGCTTGTGTACAGCAGATCATTGCTCCTGCTGGAGGGGGTGCCTCGAGTACCTGGACCTCTGATGCCACAGCCTCCATCTTACACTTTGGGCTGAAAAGTGCTCTGCAAAGGATACATTGTGGTGTTAACACAGCTGATTTCCCAAGGGGGCTGTGGGCAAGAGGTTATTTTTGTTCTTTAATTTTTCCCTAATTCACAGAAATTAGGGAAATTAGGAAATTAGGTCTGATGTTCTTCAGAGTACAATACACTTTTTTCAGGTTGCTAATGATTATTTCTGTTCAATCTCCTTAATAGGACTGAGGGAGGAGTAACTGGTCACCCCTCTGTGATGTCACTCCTGATCACTTCTTGCTCTTCATAGTGTAAAAAAACCCCCCAGAACTAACTCATTATTCAAGCTCCTCAGTGACTAACAGTTGTTTTATCATCCTTTCAATTAGAAAGCATTTATCAGCAATCTTTGCTAGCTCACTGCATGAATTGACCTGTCATTCACTGTCTCAGCCCTTGGAACTGGTAATTAAGTTTAGCAATCTGCCTCAGCAGCTCCAATTGAGATACGTGGTATGTGAGTTGGCAAACACTTTGGGGTTTCCTTCCCAATGGAAAAGGGCTTTGAGAAAAGTGAAGAAGGGTCCCAGAAGATGCCCTGTGTCAGGTACCTGCAGCCCTGAAATCCTCACAAGCAGAGCACAGTGAGTGGCATGGAGCAGCTCCACCATGGCTGGGGGTGGGCTGCAGAAGGGTGTTGGTGGGGCCAACTTGACTACCTATGGCCCAGGGAGAGGAGCAGCTTTGTTTGGAGTTGGCCACCAGCGCACAGTGCTCCCTAGCTGAGCACCTGCTTCATCCCTAAACTTTCCAAATTGCATGCTTTTGGAACAGGAAAAGGAGATTTTGCATCAAGATTTCATTCTTGATGTTCAGCTATGTCAGCCTTGAAGTTTGGGCACAGATGCAAAGCTCTGAAGTCTGGGTACCTCTTTGTTGTGGAGCAAGGGGTAAAGCAAAGCAGTTGCAGTGAAGCATGCTATGTATGATGAAATGCATCAGATAAGAACACTGCCACAGGTCCTACATCTTCTCTGGCACTGAGTTCTCCTCAGTGCAGGCAGAGGACACGTCCTATTGACAGTGTAAACAATAACAACAAAAAATGTAAGCCAGCCTCCTGCTGAAGGAAGTTTATTAAAGGGGTTGACCCTATGGAAAAATCACTGAAGTGCAATGGCATGGTGTGATTTGCCATGCTAACCCAAGGGTAATGCTAGCAATGTCATAGGTATTGCTGACTTTGAGGCTGCATGCTTGTTGTTATCTCCTGGCCTGTCCAGGTATAATTTTCTTTTTTTCAGATAAGAGGAAATTTGCAGATTGCTTGCACTAAAGTCATACTGCTGGTAAAGGAGCTTTGCCCCTTATCTGGGTCTGTGGCTGATGATAGTTGATAGGGGATGATTTTCAGTAGCTACCCGACTGTTTTTTTAAACAAACTTTACTCTGAAAAAACAGACATCTTAAAAAAACGCCACACAACTCTCTTCACAACTGCCAAGGGGTACAGAAATGCCAGGGTCCCCATTACTCACTCCAAAATCAGGTTCAAGTTGCCTGGCTTGGGGTTTTAAAGGAAATGCACAGTTTGCAGAGTTCACTGAACCCCACAGAAGATTTGGATTTGAATATTTCTGGAGCTGCCCTAAAATATTTCTTACTGTTTCTGAAAATATTCCTTACTTTGTTTTACCACAGGAAACATCCTAAGGGTATTTTTCTGCTTCTTCTTTTTCCCCTCCTTTCACTACACCAGGTTAGTCTCCCTGCTGCCTTAAGGAGACCACCTACAACTTAAGGAAATAAAGACCTCTGTGAAAAAATACAGGCAAACCCGATATTTAAGGGTCAGCTCCCCACAATATTTATCTAGTTGTCTGAGCTGGTCCAACCACAAAATGGGGAAGAAAAAAAATCACTATCATGTGGTGGCTGGGAGGGTAACCTCTGTTAAAAAACAACAACAAAAACAAAACACAGCAGCGTAAAATTGATGGGAAAAGTTCCAAATAGAGGAAAGGAAAAGGACTCTGATATTTACGAGGTATAGTAAATAATAGCACTAGGAGGTGGTGCTTGGTGAGGATAAAGCAGCAGACATCTTTAATTTTAGAGCAGAGACACAGGGTTTTGTCTAGTATAATTTATTTATGAGGTTTCTCTGTGTTTATAGGGGAAAAAAGTGGTACTGAATATGCATTTTAAAAAAAGAAAGAAAAGAAGATGGGCAAAAAATTACACTTTCTTCCCTGAAACCACCCAGATGTTCCTTACAGCATGCTACACCTTGAAGATCATGTGCCTTAACTTCAGACCTGAAAAGCAGAGTAGGAAAGAAACACAGTTTGGAGCAAAGGCTGCCTTTCCTCACCGAGGCACTAAGCAGGGCTGTAAATTACAGGGTATCTGTTTCAGGCCCCTTTCTGTATACGGCTCCTATAAGAGCTCCACAGTAAGATAATCCTCTGGAGATCAGAGGCAGCGTGCTATTAGCAGGAGCTCATAGGTTACATTTAGTGGTGCCTGGGGTACCTTTATGCTGAAGTGTTAGTGTCAGCTCGAAAGCACATAGTCTTTCTCTTGAGTCTAATTATACATTCATTGCCCATGCAACAGAATATTCAAATGTGTTTAATTAGTGGAAAGATTGTGCTTTAAATCCACAAAAGCGAGGCAGGAAGGAATAAGGATGAAAAGTCAAATAGCCTCTTTTATCTAATTGCAACTCTGACTAGCTGGGAGTCCCCAAGCACCAATGTGAAAGATACTGTAAAAATATTTAAATATAAAGCCACAGCTGAATATGCTACAGCCACAGCAAACCCCCGTGTTTCTCTTATGCTTAATGACCAGTTGAATTGTTCCTGATTTACACCAGTTCATATAGAAAGGGGAAAGCGTAAAGTTTGTGTCCACTCAGCCCCTCAGTTGGATCATCTATAACATTTGTGGTGTGGGCAAAATACTTTCTGTGGTTTGCAAAATAAGTTTGTTACCTGCTTTAAAAAAGCCTTATTTATGTTTTAACATTAAAGATATTAAGTAAAGTTCTCAAGGTTTTCCATTAAAGTTTGGTTAATAGTGCAAAGAGAGGGTTATATTTAATTATAAACCATAAAGGCTGCACTCTTGAAAACGTCATCATTTTATCTTTTCATCTGAAGTACCTTATTTTTGCTTGTTTTTTGGTGTGGTGAGTTAACTGGATTCTGCAGGTGCTTTCTGAAATCTAACGGTGACATAATTGTTATATATAGTTGCAGCAGAAAAGTTTTTACCATGGAGCCTGTGGCTAAAGAAGAGACCCAGCAAGAAGGAGAATGAAGGCTTGTGCTTCTGCCAGTGCACTCTCTACTTGGTCTTGGGGAGCACTTTTGGCTCAGATTTTCAGGAGTGGTCACTCTGCCCCCAAGCCCATTAATGTGACATTATTTTATACTCATTTGCTGAGTTTCACCAGCCCCAAAGGAGACTATCTCTGAACAGGCATTGGCCCCCAGCCAGGCATCTCCAGGCTCTTCCCAGGGGAGCTGAGTGCCCTGGCCATGCTCTGGGTCAGCCCAGCTTCACACAGCTTCGACTCTGCTTATCCCCACTCAAGTAGTATAATGCCTTCATCTCAGAGACATTTTGGGTGGAAGGGACACCTTCAAAGTAGGGTTATCTTCCATGTAAAATCAGCTTTTTCCTGGGCCAGGACAGGGGCATGAAGATGTGGGTTTTCCCAAGCTGTGGTCTGTGTTACATGATTTAGTGCAAAGACAGCGCAAGAGCGAAAGAAAAAACCGAACCATGAAGTGAGCTGAAAATCCAGCTCCTAGAATTAGTGGAGTTAAGGACACTTGGTCCTGCCTTAACAGAGTTTAGACAATTAAAATAAGCCATTACTATTGAGGATTAATTAGCTCAGCTGGGATGGGTGATAAGGAATGCCCTTCAGTGGGTTGTGACCACGAAGGTGCTAAATCCACAGCCCGTCTTTGAGAAGCTGCAGACTTTCCCCAGAGAATGGGTGTCAGAATAAATCTGCTCAGTATTCCCAAATATGAAGGTTTCATCCTGGAAAGACAGGACCTTAGTGAAAGCAGAGTAGAAAATAGCCACTTCATTCTAACCCATCTCATACAAGACAGTGATTGTTTTATTTCCTTCCATGCTGGGAGCATGGTGCCATATGCAGAGCATGAGTATGTACAGCACAGATTTATTCCTTTAGCACTTTTGAATACATGTGTGTATACGCAGCGTGTAGAATTTGTCATGCAAACACCTATGTTGTTTTAGATACCCTTAAATATGCTTTGAAAAGGATGTCAAAGAATACAAGATATTGAGGGACTGATTGACACTTTGTATGTACAGCACAGGAGACAGCTCCTGAAAGCTAGCACTTGCTCTTGCTACAGGCACTAACTGAGGGAAGCCTAGGTGGCCATACTTCCCTGCTCTCCTCCCAGCTCTGCAGATAAATGCCAGGTAGGTTTTGGCAGTCTTTGGCACTTTGGTGCAAGTAAATCTCCTCCTGTGCTGACCCTTTCACAGAGTAGACCTGTTCGAGCCATGTTTTCTTCCTTCTTCCCCCTCTGCAGCTGCTGTCATTTGGAGGTGCAGCTGGGGATCAGAGTTCATGCCAGTGTGTCTTCTGAAGAGCAGATTAGCCTGTTTGGATTTTTTTTTTTCTTGAGGCTGCAATGACCAGGCTGTGGAAAAGATGTTCAGAGGGCTGGAGCCATTGTGGCATGGCTGGTAGGAATATTGAGGAGGAGGTAGTGAGGTTGCAGTTGTAACTGTAAGCACAACCTCTGGCCATAAATTTGTTATTTTCTCCTCCTAAAACACCATCTGCTTGCTACTGTTTATATTCCATGCCAACCTGCACACATTCAGGCAAGTCTGTGCTACAGGGACACCTGTGGTCACAGCTCCTCCCTGAAGTCATCTTTGCAGCTTGGGAGGAAGGTGACCTCCCTCTTTGGAGTACTTCAGCCTGAATTAACAGAAAACTGCCTGTGGTTGTGGGCACATTACTTTGAGTGTTTATGCCACTTATCTGTTACTTAAAGATGGAGGTTTTGAAGGCACTTTTAAGTGATTTTTTTTCTTTCTGCTGCTAATCTTACAGTGTCAGGAGCCTGCACTCATGGGAAAGTTGCACCAACTTACCTCAAGGGGCTTCAAGTTTCGTTAGAGTGACATGGGATGAATTATACATGGGGAGGGAGGGTAGGAAGGCTCTGCAGAAGGATCTGGACATCACTGGAAGCAAGCTATGACCTTCCAGCTTCCCACTGTGCTCTTTCACTTCACTTTTCTGGTCAGTCACGAGAGATCAAGCAGAAGGCAGCCGACTCTCCCCATCTCCCATCTCCCTTGCAGGGCTACTGCTGTGTATTCCACTGCAGGGCAGCTGTCCCTGGCACAAGGTTTGCTCCCCAACAGGCTTGTGTGAGCACTGGTGGGACTCCAGGCTGTGTATCCCATACTGCATGGGCTAAGTGGATGACTCACAACAGCTGGGATTGTGCCCTGCCAGCAAGCAGCAAAGTGAGCAGTGATGCTGCCAGTCCTCTGCAGGGTGAAATGAGCCTCCCCAAGGCAGCCCTTTGTCCCTTGGAGGGAGGATGAGGAGGAGGTCTGAATCACAGCTGGGTTTCCACACGGTAACCTGAAGGCCTTTACCTCTGCATGGTGTTTCACAAACAGCATGGCAGGCCGAGAGATGACTTTTGTGCTTGTTCTGGTTTTCCCACCCGCTGTGGCTCGGTCCCTAAGGAAAATCAGCAGCAACAGGTTTCTTGGGTAACCACCACTCCATGAGAAAAAGTGAGAGAAGAAACAAACTGGGAAATACGGACTGTTGGCTTTTTCCTTGCTCGTCCTTAAGGCCTGTGTGCAGATGAGAAGCATCAAAGGTCAAAAGGCCATTGATTTCATCTTCTCGCCCTTAAGTTTTATGGCCATTGTTACTGGATGGGATGGGTCCAGCCTGTGGATGCCTGTATCCTACCTCTCTTTTCAGGATGATTCCCAGTGTTTTTGGACAGATGTGAGGACAGGGGCTTCCTATGTGAAGTCAGCCCATGGGGCCTCTGGCAACATTAGTGAGCTGAGGGATGAGCAAGCAGGCTCTTGCAGGGAGGAGCGCTCAAAGCTTGCAACTGCAAAAATCCAAAAACAAAACAGTGAAAAACTGGCTGGATAAATGTGGAAAGCTCTTGGAAATAAACAGCCCACAGAGGCACAGCCAACCTTTTTGAAGCTGGTTTAAGCGATGGGTTTCTGAGTCCTCCTCCATGTGGGCTGAGCCTGAGGGGAAGGCTGGCACTCACTGTGAGGTGTGCAGGGGGCACAGTGGGTTCCCTCTCCCAGCCTCCTGGGACTAGAACGTGGAGAAGAGAAGCCAGCTGGCAGTGTTGGAGGCCAAAAGCCTCCCTTCCCAGGGGCTGGAGCAAAGTTGAGGGCATTGAGCAAGATGCGGGGCTGAGTCTGGTGTTCTGTGATGGTGGCAGGGGAGGGCAGGGCTGTGGGAGTTGTTGCCCTGCATCCGTCTTGCCCCGCAACACTTTTAAAGCGCTAACATGTTTTACGGCACCACGCAAGTGAAATGAAATAGTGGCTCCTGGCTCCTCGTAACTTGTGTAAATTCCAGATGTGACAATCCTTTTGCTGGCAAATGGAGATGTTTATCCTTGTGCTCTCCTCAAGCAGAATTAGCTCCCACTAGGAAGAGCTTGCTGAAAATGTGCCTGCCTGGCTACTAAACGGCTGCATAATTGTTCCTCTGCCCCTTCCCGGAGCTGCACATAAAAAGTGCAATCCAAATTCCTGGGCAAACCAGGCAGGGCCCTGGAGAGCACTTCCCACCCCCCTTCAGGAATTGAACGTCATGCCTAAAGGATAATGCAGGATTAGGGCAAGGGGAAAATGAGTGGCTTAAACAGATCCCAACTGGAGTGAGGCTCAGCAAAATGTGTCCTTATTCCCAGCTACAGCCTCTCTTGTTTTTTTCTTTCTTTCTTTTTTTTTTTTTCCC
>VYXD01012757.1:208491-258618 GCA_013397195.1 Hylia prasina
TTTTAATAAAATTTGTTATTATTGCAAGGGGAAGGAGGAAAGGGCCTCCAGATTGTGAAACAGACGGAAGAGGAACAGTGTTAGTTCCCTGAAAGCCCCCAGCCCAGGCCACAAGGCTGCCCTGCCCTCTGCCACACAGCAGCCTACATGAGAAACCCTTCCTGGCCCTTCCCGGCCTGTCCTCCCCCACCTCCTCCTCCTCCTCTCCCGGAACACACAGGCACTAGTTATTAGGGATTAGGTAGAACAGATGCATGTAAGATGCTTACTGCCTTTTCCAGACACAAGGCCACTTTCCAATCAGCTCAGAGGAAACAGGGTAATTAGATGGAGTCGCGGTCAGGGAGTGGGGGGGAATTAGCCTCTTACTCAACCAGAGCCTGCAAGGCCACCTCTGCCTCCCCACACTCCCTCCTTTCCCCTCCTCCCCATTCCTCTGCCCACTCTGTCGTTTCAAAGCTTTTTATATTTTCTTTCCCTTTTCCAGGAGGCAGCTGACGCCGGCCGGCCGGCTGCCAAGCAGGTCAGGCCTCTGCAGCTGAAGCTGCCCGAGATTCCTAAGCGGGATGATGAATCAGCTGTGTCCTTTAGGACACATCCTCTCTTGGACATGCTGCTGGGATGTCGTGTCTCTCCGCCGCTTCCCCGTGAGAGTGTGCTCAGAGCTGCTGGCTGATGACACTGGGTGGGTTGATGAGTGTGGTTTAACTCTGCCTCCTCCCCCTCATAAACCAGCCTCACCTCCTGGTGAAGTTATTGCCCCTTGTGCTGACGATAGCAGCTCTAGATGTCTCAGTGGAGGAGGAGTGCTGGGCTTTGAAGGAAATGATGCCTTGCTTGTCATTTGCCTGCTTTTAAAAGCATATTAAGACAGCTTTGGCTTGAGTGCCCTGCAGGCAGGAATTCTGAGTGAGGACAGGCTGGTTTTTGCTGCGTCCATCCCTGCCCCCCAAAAAAGCCTTGAATGTTGGGGTTGCTGAGTGCAACTGCTGCACACCCGAGGCTGCTATACCCAGGCTGCCTCCTGCCTGATGACTCTCACACAAGAGATTTTCCTTTTCCAACCTTTAAATCTTCTTGGGTGTGTTTACACTTCAGTGCTTGTTCATCCCTGAGTAGATTTTGCCGGGTAAAGTCCTCCAAATGTGGAGGGCTGTCCTGTCACTGTTATGCACAGGGCAGCTGAAACAAGGTAATGGTTGTTATCAGACACTGGGGATGGTGATTAAGAAGCTATTGTATTTATTACCATCTCCTCCCACAAGCTCCTGCCTTGCTTGTTTGCCTTCTGAGGCCTGACTGTACTGCTGTTTATTGGGAGAGCACTGCTCTTTTCTGAGATGTTTGGTTTTAAAACCGTCAGAATGTCCCCAGGGCGTTTGAAAGGGGATGTGCTGTGTCACGAAAGACAGTGTTCCCCATGGAAGGATTTTTTTTCCAAGTGACAGGTCAGCTGGGCAGCAAACATGCAAAGGAGGATCACCATTCCAAATGTAAGAGAGCACAGAAGAGCTGACCCCAACTCTGAGGCAAAGAAACGAGAGAATGTCTGGGCTTCCCCAAATGCAGATGCTGCTCCTCAGTGTTGGTACCCTTTTGAACATCATGTAGATATTTTTCTGGGGTTGATATTAACATCCTTTCATAAGCATGCACAAGCACCAAATGTCGAAATCCACTTCAGGGCTGGATGGAAAATTTCTGACTATGGTTTGCTGTCAGGAAATGCTGATTCAGCAAGAGGAAAAAGATGTCAACTTCAACAGTAAAAAAAGGATCAGAAAGAAACAGAAAAAATATGATACCATTGAAGATAGTCTCCTGGGGGCTTTTGGAAGGAGTGAGGTTTATTTTTCAGTGCCCTGTTTTTATTGTTCATTGACATGTAGGATAAACACAGCCAGAGCAGAGGCTGCACCAACTTTTTCCCTGTGGTTTTGCTCAGTATATGTTAGGTAACAGCTTCTGCATACCCAGCACATCCTTCCCAGTTCCTACCTGCAATAACACAGGTGCTAACAGTGCAGGTAAAGCGGGAGGAACTTTTTCTGATGTACCACCCTTTTAAGGGATAGCAAAGTGCCTCTGTGAAGAGCAAAACTGCCATGGAGGCATGCTGGGATCTGTCTTGGAGGTGGATTATCTCCTTCACTGACACCCTGCACTCCTGGCCATGTGGGTTAACTGGTGACCTAGTAAAACTGTTGGCTCCCCTGAGGTCTTGACATACTCCTCATTTATGTAGCTGCAGCTACTTAGGTCTGGTAATTCTAAAAATGGCATTCTTCCTGAGCACCCAAGTCCTCAGAGGAGTACAAAATTAAATACGCAGGGCAGAAACAAGACATGGAAGAATAACCCTGTGTTGCATGGGAAGTGTGTGTAATTTCAGTTACCGCTCTGCATTTTTTTATGTCTGCCAAATACATGAGATTGACAAGTAAATAGACAAAAATATATATGTTGAAGCAAAAAAAGCTAAGAAAACAGTATTCTAGTGAACTTCTGAAAACAGCTAACCAAATAAATCTCCCCAAATATACAGCTTTGCTATCCAGGGCGGCTGTTTGGTTCAGGACCTTCCCAATTAGCATTATAAACATACCAAAGTGCTATGCATGTTTTAGAGTAAATCGCCTAAATAGATTATTACTGTTGGATAGCAATTAAAATGATTGAGTAGTCTAATCTATGTCCTGGTGTAGTGCCAAGTATCAGAGCTCTGATTTATGCATTTCCCCCTCCTCCCCATACTGCTTCTGAAATGGGACAGCGTGGGAAGCCTGGCAGCACATGGGACACAACTCCTCGCAGCACTATCAAGCCACTTCTTCCTTGAATTCCCCTCCAGGAAGTGGGATGGTGAGAGGAGAAGAGACTTGGCACTTCCCCTCCCTGCTGATGAATGGGGCCAGGCTTTCTTTGGACTGCAAGTGAATGCGCCAGGCCAGATGCTCAGGCCAAGCCCCAGGGCTGCTTGTTCCTAGGAGGGAAAGGTAGAAGATTCCTGAGGTAGTTTTTTTAAAAATTTCTTTATTTGTGTCATGGTGAAGTTCCTGTCTGGGAAGTGATGCTTGTATTTTAGTCTCCTTTTTCAGTGCTGCCCCCTAAGGCAGAGGATACAAGAGGGGACGATCATTTTTATGACAGCAAGGATGCATCCTTTGCAATTGTGACTCCCTTTGGCTGGGATATGGGATGCTGTGTTTTCTGTCTTTCTCTGGGACAGCTGAAGTGAGTGCCACAGTAGCAGATGGATTAGTGATGGATGGACTGGCAGAACCAACATATTTTACAGAGTTTTGTAGCTGTTATTTATTACGAGGACAGGGAACGCCCACATGTGTCCCTATCTCTTGTTGCAGTAATAACGCTTGTCTTGAAAACCAGCTCATCAGCTTTCCCCCAGGCACTCGTCTGCTTTTCCCCTCCTTACAGTTTCTCCGGGCCATGCTGCCCATTTAGCATTTCCCTGAACTACAGGGGACAGACTGAGTGTCTGGGAATGTACGCACAAATCAGATGACCCGAGACAGCCTGCATTTTTTTTCCCCTGTTACTGGATCACTCAGGTGTTCTTGCTTTATATCTCCCTCTTTGTTGCCTACCAGGGCATTTGTGGCTGGCTGGAAGGTTGTCAGGACAGGGGCAGTTTGACACTGCCTGCCCAGCACAGAGGAGCAGTCTGACTTGCTCACAGCTCCACGCGCTGCTGCTCGAATGACAATGGTGATTTTTCATGCCTGCTACTGGAAGAAGAAAGTAACTTTTTGCAGTGAGCCACACACTAATCAGAAGCTTTTGGGGACCTTTACCTGTTTGTTTTCCTCTCGCCTCTGAGTGGGACATTTTGCAGCCCCGGGCCTATGTCAGCCCTGCCAGGGTCTGGCATTTGTCAGTCACTCAGAAGGTGGAAGCTCAACTGAGAGGTTTTCCCAGCTGCCAAACATTGTTCCTACTATGGGAGGCTTTTGGTTCCAACCTTAGAGAAGCTGTCAGTGTTCTGGCTGCTGGGCAATGCTTCTGCCAGCCCGGGGGTGAAAAAGGAAAGACGGGGCTGTCCAAGTCTCTGGCCAGATAGCGCCTGGATTTCACCGCCACGTGATGCAGCTGTTTGGCAGCTTGTGCATGCAAACGCTGTTGAAAACCAAAGGGGCATGGGAGAAAAGGAAGAAACGTTTTGTTTCTCCTCTCCCCTCCTCTGCCTGTTTTGTCATGCTGCTGTTCTGCCCCGCTCCTCAGCTATTTGGCAGAATCGCTGCCATTGCAAATGTACGTGACTAATCTGTTACTTGAGGAAACGATTCACAGGCATGAATGACCCAGGCGGTCAGGGAGCTGTTGGGATCCTGTGCTGGGATGAGTGTTTTGGGGTTTTGGGGGGGTTGGTGTGCCTTTTTTTTTTTTTTCTCCCCAGAGGGTTGCTCCCTTTGTTAACTGATGGGAGAGAGATAGCCATCGGAGTGCTAGATGCACGGATAGGGTCTCTGTTAAAGAGGTGGCCACCCTCTTCCCAGCCCCAGGGGCAGATGTGCTGCACCAGGACTGCACGTCCCTCTTCCTCCCCAGCCACGTGGATGCCGTTCCCTTGCGGTGGCACGGTGCCATCAGCCACAGCATGCTCGCCGGAGTGCAGAGGCTCTGGAAGGTCTGGGTGTGAGATTAGGGCAGATCCTTACTCGTTCGTCTCCCAAGCAGCTCAGGCAGACACCCGAGGCCGTGGGACCGGAATGCTCTGACCTGAATACAGCCAGGCACTGTCCCTCCAAGGCCGGTCCTCGCCTCCCTCCACCACTTTGCTTTGCTCCGTCTCAGCTGTGCATCCTTAAGTGATTCGGGGGCTCCGGGCCAAAGGGCTCTTTGCCCCGCTGGGCTGATCCTGAGGAGAAGGGGTGATGTGCCAGGAGGTCTGGGAGGCGAGTGTCATTTCATCACTGTTCTCCCGGGAGAGGTAGAGAGATCCAGCATGGGAACAACGGGGGTGGGGGGGCAGGGGTTAATGAGGAGAAACGGGATAAATTAAAGAAGGGAAAATGTAGGCCAAGTATTTGGAGAAAACATATGTTTAAATGCTGTCAAGCCAAGAATTATTTTCTCAAAAAAAAAAAAAAAATTCCAGAGAATGACTAAATTGTTGGACACAGCTCCTAACTAGGTATCTTGAAAATGTGTTGAATCAGGCTGTTGGTGTGAATTACTAGCCCAGCTCTGGAAAATATACCCTAGGGAGCACCAGCTTTCCTGGTTTTCCAGTGATCTTAATACCAGAGCGAAATCTCCTGAGGCAAAGGGACATTAACTAACTTACAGTGCCATCTAGCCCCATCTAAGACATAAGACGTCTATGAGTGGTTGCTAATTTTGTTCCTGTAACCGGGAGGCTGAGTCACTTCAGCTCTAACCCACCTCCTAGGTCATGTGCTTGTGGATATAAGTGTATCTTGGAGTACATCCGTGCATGCACTGGGATGTATTTTTAAAAACCTGTCCATGAGCCATAAGCGTAAATGCCGGACTGGAAGCCATCTCAACTGGACAAATCCTATGTGTTTTCTTGGCCACTCATGGTGGGGAGGGCAGCTGAGTGTTGTTTAGGCCTGGCTGGCACTTCCCGTTGATAAGACCTTACTTTGGATGGCTCAGGGATTTGCCAGCCTGCAGGTGCTTGAGGTGGGAGCGTTGGGTGCTGGGTGCTTGCTGCAGGCTATTTGTAGGGGCTTCTCCCCAGAGCAGTGTTTGTAACAGCTCCCAGTGCTCAGAGCATGGGTTCTACTTTCTGAGGGAAAAAAAAGAGGCAAATATGAAAGCAACAGTGCTGCTGCTACTGCTCATCTTGTGAAACACGGTGGGGGCAGAGGGTGGTGGCTCCAGCTCCTGCTGCCCATGCTGTGCTGTGACTGCATCCCTGCACCTTTCACTGCACACACCACAGACACATCATCCCCTGAGAGATGGGGACATGGGGTGAACTTTGTAGGGGGTGAACCCATCAAAGGCCACAGAGTGGAAAAATGCCTTGGGTTCCCTGGTGCAAGGGTTCATGGCTCTCTGAAGTCCATGAGAGTCCTAAAATTGCTGTTTTAGCTCTTTGTGCCTCTGCTTTTTACCCTTGTGGGCTCCAGAGGCATTCAGGGGTTGTTGCTGTGGCCCATGGGTTTGGTGCAATATTTTGGTTTTGAGTCTGCAAAGCTTGTGCCAGCCTTTCTCTTCTGTCTTGCAAAAGACTAATGCAGGGAAGCTGGCCAGACTGCCAGAGGTAGCAAAGTAACCTTTTTCTATGGAGGAAAACACCCATTATCCTAACCGGGCTTGGATTGCCAGTGTTTTTTCGCACTTTCTGCTTTTTGTTTCTTTTTTTTTTTTTCCTTGTGTGCTTGCAGTAATGTCCGTAGCCAGACATATGCTCATGGCCTGGAATGAAGTCGACTGCAATTACATCCTAAGGGAGTCACTCAACGGGGGTTTTGTGGAGGCAGGATGCAGGCTCTGGTGGAGCCGCACATGTGCTGCTAGACCTCCAACTGCACTCACTCTGCCTTCAGCTTTGTGGGAACAAGGAGCAGCAGGCTCAGAAATACAGCCAGCCTGGTGCACATCTGGAGGCAGTAATTGGAGGTAAAGTGTGCACCTTCTGTTGTCGATCGAATGAGGTGTTTTCTTGCATTAGCGGTTTCAGCGCATCAGCACCAAAATTCATCCTTTTAAACACACTTGCTCCCCATCTCCCATGCCCTGTGCTGGTCTGAACCTTCTCCAAGCATAAAGGTGTTGGGAGCTGGGCTGCAGGCTCAGGCCTCTCTCCTGTAAGTCTCCTTGCGCCTTACTTCCTTTATCTCCAAGAGCAGCCAGAAGCACATGCTGTGGCAACATAATCATTTAATCCAGGCTGGTGAAACCTGTTCTCCAGATGAACAACTGACAGATCGTTTGCTCTGCAGCTCTGCATATGAATGCAATGTTTGTTGAAGTGGATGGATGCCGGTGCCAGTTTTCCACTCCAGCTTCCAGCAAAACCAAGCAGCAGCCTGACCAGGAATCTGCTTCCAGCTCCTTCCTCTGCTCCCTGCAACATCCTTGCTGCAGCCATATTAGTGCTGGGGCTCTCCCTCGCTGGCTGCTGGCTGCTGATGTGGATGCAGTAGGTGCACAAATTCCTGGCAGGCGGATGCAGCTCTCGGAGGAGTGCAGCAGGCCTGTGGGTCCCGGGATAGGAACGTGTTTGCCTGGGGAGGCAGGTGATACCTGAAAGGGTGCAGCCAAAACTAACAAAGGTGTGTTCAGAGATAGATACAGTTTGATCTTTAGCCCCTGATACAAACCTTGCCTTGGCTGGGGAAGCTGCTCTGCCAAGCCCTCTTGTAAGGGTGTAACAGCCTGGCGGATTGCTGGTGATTCCAGCAGTGGGTTGGAGTGAGGACGTGCTGCTGCCTCCCTTGCAACTGCTGTGAGTTAGCAGGGGCAAGGGAGAGTGCACCCCTTGTTTTAGGCCTCTGAAGTCCTCCGCTCTGAATGACAGATGTGAGGAGATGGTGCTCTCAGGTGCTCTCATAGTCTTATGTGCTGTCATAGAATTACAGAATGGTTTGGGTTGGAAGGGACCTTAAAGATCATCAAGTTCCAAGCCCCCTGCCATGAGCAGGGACACCTGCCACTAGACCAGGTAAACTCAAAACCCTGTCCAACCTGGCCTTGAACACTTCCAGGAATGGAGCATCTACAACTTGTCTGAACAACCAGTTCCAGTGTCTCACCATGCTCACAGTAAAGAATTTCTTCCTAGTATCTAATCTAAATCTACTTTCACTGTAAAGGCATTACCTCTTGTCCCATCACTACATGCCCTTGTCAAAAGAGCAGAGCCAGTGGTTCATTGCACATTGTGCAAATGCATGTGCTTATGTAGGTTTTCTGAGTGCCCAGAAAATCTGTTATCTAAGTGCTGGAGGTGAGCAGCCTGTCCCTCTCTGCTGCAGTCCTTGTTTGCTGCTTCTCTGGTTTCAGGGTCCATCCCTTCCAGATTTTGTAATGCAAGCAGCAGTTGACACTGTCACGGCCCAGCTGATTGGCTTGGTGGTGGCACGAAACTAGGGAGAGGGCTGTGGTGTGCACTGGTGGCAGCTACTGCTTGACAAACAGCATCAGAAACTTACCAGATGAATATGCAATGGTTTTGCCAACATATTCTTTATTTTTAGCTTAAGCAGCAAGCTGAGGGCTGAGACTTTACCAGGGCCAGCCTATGCCTCTTGATTTGCCTGAGCTGCTTGCACAGCCCCTGAGGATGGAGAGCTGAAAGAAGCTGCTTGCATTCAGATTGCAATCCAGACTCCTTTTAAATGCCTTTTTGAGAAGAGCACGCATTAAATATTTTTGGGGCCAGTACTGTGAGGTTGGCTCAACCTCCAGAAACGCTTTCCAAAGCTTGTTGTCCAGAATAGTGTGCTCTAAAAATTCACTGATTCACTGCATCCCCCTGCACTAGCTGGTATGACCTACTGTGACCATACAACAGGGTTTTTCTTTCAGCTCAGATGAGATCCATACTAAGATCTGCATTAGTTGCACAGCGAAACAGCTTTTCTTCCTTGTTCCCTGTTACGCACCTCCAGTGCCTGTTTCTGTGCTAGAAGAGAGCCTGTGGGGAGTTCAGGGAGAGCAGGTCTGGGCCGTGTATCACCCTGTCACCAGGACCAAGCTGGGAGAGGTCAGTACATGTGCACAGCTCGGAGCAATGTGTGCTGTGCTCAGATGGAGGGGGGAGGGATGGGAGGTTTGAAACCGTCACTGGTATTTTATCTTCAGTTTAGCATGGCTAAGGTTGGTCAGCAAAACACCATGGTCCTGAAATTTCAAGCCTGAGGTGGAGCTGGGAAGAACATCCTAGAGCTGCTGGGTTTCTGTCTAGGGTTTTGGACACAGCTTCAGTCAAAGATTCTCCCTTCCTGAAAGGAGAGAGATGTCAAAGTGTAATGTTTACATCAATTATGTGAGGTCCACTCAGACCTATTCAACCCCCTGCTTCTGCATAACTTTTTTTGGCGAGCATTAACTAAAAAGGAAGGGAGTAAATCTTGCTTGAAGTTATTTCTCTTTCTTCTCCTATGTCCCACCCCCAGGCGCCCCATGGCAGGTGCTACAGAGGCAAAAACCAGAGCTCTTGTAGAGACAGATTAGCAGCACACAAAATGATCTCTCTTCTCCTTGTGCACCCCAGAGCCCAGAAACTCCCCCATCTCTCCAGCCTTGCAGCCCAGCTGTCCCAAACCCCAGACAGCCCAGGGATGGATAACAGCAGGCTGCTCTCTGCACTGCAGCCCAGGCGATGAAGGAGATAATGGGAATGATTTCTTGGTACAAGTACAAGCATGAATCCTCTGAAGAAATACTAAGTCTAGTTGTGGTAGAAAAAAAAAAGAAAAAGAAAGTAAATGCACACGTGCACACACACAGTCTCGACCTCATGTAACGTTGGAGGGTTTGGTTGTGTCTGACTTTTTTTCTCAGCTGCTTGTCCTTGAACTCCTCCCAGTGTGGTTCCACCGCTGGAGCAACTGCTGGTGTGCTGAGGTGCACTGCAGGGCTGCCAACTCTCCTCACTGCAGATCAAGCCTTGCACTCTGTTACTGGGGGATTTCCTTGAAGCCCTCCTGCCTCTCTGCCAGAGTGCTTGGATTGTGCTGTGCCTTTTGATGGAAGAAAAAGGGGCGAGGGGTGGGGGGAAGCTAATTAAGAAAAAATGTTTCTGGCACTCAGGATTGTGTAGGAAAATTAACAAATAGGAAATGAGTGTGACCTACAGTGAGTAAAATAATAATGCTTTTTGCCCCGAGCAGGGCTGTATGAGCTGTTTGGATGACATGTGGTGGAGCAGGGGTGTGGAAGAAAATGAAGTCCTGCTCAGTGCTGCAGGCCTTTTGCCACTGCAACTGAAAGAGTAAAAACTTATTTTGCCACTCTGGATGCTAACTCATGACAGGCAATTGCTTTAGCTATGGTGAATGAAGCCCAAGGAAAGGTCCATCACAGATTAACTCCGAAGCCTTAGGGTGTTTTGCTAAGTGACGTGCCAGACCAGTCTGCAGAAATCTTGTTCTTGAATTATTATTATTTTTAAATATTAGGCCCTACCTGCAAAGATGAAGTGTTGCCTGGCCTCACTTTTCAGTATTGCTGTTCTTTCCATCCTCTATTGCTTCCATAGAGGGTACAGAGACAAGAGCTTTCAATACCTTCAAATTTCCATCTGGTTTGTTAGCAGCACTCCTCATAATCCCATGAAGGGGATTATGAAAAGTTAGAGATGCTACAGGTAAGCATCCAAACCGTAATCCTGCCTTCCACAATGAGGCAGTGTGTTTTGTGTGGTTAGAGCAGCAGGAACAGCACTCATGAGTGACAGAGCAAAAAAATCAGTGATTGCTATTTGGCAGGAGACACTTAAACTTTGTCAAGCTAGGCAAGTATCTCCATTGTGGTCTCTGAGTCACAATTCAAGTATGCTGGGAACATTGAGGGGGCTGGGTCAGTTCTTTAAGCAGTGGGAAAACAAGGCTTTAATGCATCACGGCATAACTTTGGGTCTGTGCTCTACTGTTCTGCTTTTCTTTGAGGAAACTGGTGTGGCTGGCGGTGGGGAGAGGGAGGTGTTGTGAAACCACACACACACAACACACTCACATGTGATTTTAATCCCTCCTAACAGTGTTTCAGACTCATTTGACTGTGGTGGGTGAGCTGAACCACTTCTGACTTGCCCTCGTGAAGGTGAACGGAGGACAAGGCTGTGTGGTGGGGCTGGTGACAATTCGGTTTCAACCTCTGCTGCAGCAGTCTGGCTGAGGTATGCAGCGCAGAGGAGCTCCTGGAGGGGCTCACTACCCCTTCCAGATATTCAGTACTACTCTGTGGGCACAGGAGTATCACAAACTGCCTGGTGAAACCAGGCTTGCAGCTCTGGTGTGTGGTCATTATGGTGGCAGAAAGCAGCCGGGCTGTTCTGGTGAATCAGGCTGTGAGGGTAGGAAGGCGTGCCAGCAGCTCGGCTCTCCTGCTTCCTTCCACGGCTGCAGATAACGCCGTGCAGCCTCCTGGGGTGGGAGGTGCATTTCTGCCCTTACCAAAGGTGTTTTCTGTTGATATGGTGTGTTCCTGCATATGGAGGGGAAGGCAGATACGGCCAGACATCCTCTCCCAGATCGTGCTGCGTGGGTGAGAGCGGCTGCTGGCAGCGGGGCTGCTCCTTTGCGCTCCTCCGGCTGGAGGCAAGCACCCGTTTCGGGATGCTTCCCGGAAAATACAGTTGTACAGTGAGCAGATGCTTTCTGTCCATAGCTTTGCACTTCCTGCTCCTGGGAGGGGCTGGAAGGAGAACCAGGAAATGGTGTTGGAAAAGTATAGCTAAAAATGGTCAAGACCAGGTAAGGAGCAGCCTTTTGGCAGATGAGCTGCTGGCTCTGTAATTAAGCCAAGTGCTTGGGATGGAAGAGGCTTGGCTGTGCTCAGTTGAGAGCCTGGCTTCCTGTGTGTTCCTCCCTGCTATGATTCTGACCAGAAATTCCATTTTTGACCTGAAAAATCTTCCAGATGAAAATTTAATTATAAAAGTGGTGTATTCCCACAAGAAACTTAAGTGTCAGCAAATAAGCATTTTTTTCTGAAAACTATTTTATTCACACACACAAAAACCTGGCTCCCACTGATTCCATGCTAGAGCATTATCCTGGCAAAAACTCTGTTGATTTGTTTAATAAAAATTAATATGCTTTGTAATTAACATCCATTAGGCATACAAGTTGCAAAGAATTGACACTGGTCCTGAAGTCCTCTTGCACAGGATAAATTTTCTTGGCAAGTTATTAAATCATTACCTATGCTGTATCTGTGATTTATAAAAGGTTTCTGGCACTGGAGAAGTGGGATGAATCAATCATGGGAGTGTTAAACCAGATAACAAGATTTCCTTTCCTTTGGTGCAAAAAATTACTTGATTTCAGCAGAGCAAAGGTGCAAGCATTTTCCTCCAGTCGATGTGACTTGTAACATGGACTTTGTAAATATTTTCTTGTGTAAAGGTCTTTGCTCCTGGTTGTTATTGGTTCCATATTTACTTGGGATCTTTGCATGCAGAAGATGGCTCTTGGCTTGTGAGGAGGAACTTCTTGGAGGCTCGACCATTTCCCCTGACACTCCTGAGTCTCTCCAAGATTGCGTGTAATGCTCAGAAAGGCTGCTAGGGGCAAGGCGCTTTTCTGGGTACAGAAAACTCTGCAAGCTCATTAATAAAGGCCAGATAAAATAAAGCTTGGAAAGTCAACATGTTCAAGAAGATATGCTGTTCTGGGAAACAAGTGGAGAGGAGGTGTGTATTTATGTGAACAAAAGAAGTCCAAACTGTAAACCATAATACATCCGTTAGCTCATTAATGTGTCTGATGCTGACTAATTCCAGGGGTGTTCCTGCTGCCCAGCAGCAAAAGTGCAAATAAGTGGACAGCTGTGATTTAGTGCCAAATATTTGAACACATTGTGACAATTCAGGCCACCCACTCTCTTAAGTAAATACAACTTCTGGAGAATCATTTCAAACTGGGCTGAAGTGTAGAGCAGACACTTTCATGTGCATCTCAGCCAAATGGCCCTTTAGTATTTGGGGCCAAACTTTGCCTTCTGTTACACCCTGGGAGCTCCCATTCAGTCCAGAGTTTGCACTATGTAGCTGAGGGGCAGAGCGGACTCTGGATGCTAATCTGACTTTTTCTAGCTCAGTAAGTACAATTTCACATGTAAATGTGAATGTGGAACAGATCTGGACTCGATCAGCTCCTCAATCCTTGACAAAAAGCCATAATTGTTTATCCAGATGATGTTTCTTTCTCTCTCTTTTATTTTCTCTACACTTTAAACCCCAGGTTTTAATGAACTTGTAAAATAAATACATGAGTGTAGATTAGACTGGTATCAAAGGTGTGAGGAAAGCCCTTCCCTTCTCCTCAGCAGGGCTAAATGATCACTTGGTGCACATTTCAGTTGTGCTCTCCAGAGCCTTGGGCAGGGGTGGCTTCAGATCTGATGATGGGAGGGAGGGTATTTCCAAGACAACACTTAGCCTGGGGCTCGCATTACAGATGTGAAGGACCTGTGATATATATCTTTTTTTTCCTGGTAGGCAGTGAAATCTGTGCTAGTGGCTATATGTGGGGCACAGGGTTGTTAGGGGAGGAGAAAAGTAAGGGAATATGGAAAAAATTTGTATTTATCAGGGTAATCTAGTTTAGGAGCACAAGTACTAAAACATTTTAATCACAGTCATACGCCTGTGTGTCACTGCAGGGCAGAATTAAGGCTATTTGTATGCCTTGGTAGCACACTGCCACACTTCAACAAGTTTGAATTTATTTTAAGCATAACTTTAACTCTGAATTCCCTGGTTTGTAATGTCTGGTCTGGAAATAAATGCAACCTCTTTATATTGTACTTTACTCTTAAAATAGGCTTTCCACTTTAGCTCCATTTCTGTTGGCTCGGCAAGAGCATGGGCTGTCATTTCCTGCCCTGCTGGGTTTGCTGTTTAAATGGAGAGGGCGGTGTATCTGAAAAAAAGGAACACAGCAGTAAAAGCTGGGATGGGAGAGGGATGGCACTCCCAGGGCAGCTGTGACACAGCTCAGTTATTGCTTTAACTGCCCATGTCTGACTATCTCCTGCATGAGTGTGTGGCTACCTTTGGCACAGAGATGCTTTCCTTGGGGTGTTTCAGAGTTTCAAATTCGGTTTCATGCTCTGGAAATGACATTGTTATCTGAGTTCCCAGTAAAGCCGCTGGAATTGGTGGGATGATGTTCAGCTCACACCAGGCTGCTTGTGAGCTTGGCTTACAGCTCTGGAGCTGCATGCTGAAGGTCTTCATGTGCCACAATGGAGAGGCTCCTCCTGGCCAGGCTGGGCACAGCTGGCCCAGCGGTGTGCCCAGGGATGCAGCACAGGGATATTCCCCTGCAGGAGAAGTTACTCTGTTTGCCTCCTTGCAGGGGAAATCCCCATCCTGTGATGGGGAAGGCTGGTGCCTCAGGGAGCTCTGGGGACAGAGTCCATGCCCTGGCTGTTTTTAACATGGATTTCTTCAGACAAGGCTTCTTCTTGATAGGAGAGAAACAGAATAATTTCTGGAGTTTCTCTGTCTTGTATTCTGCCTGCAGCCATTACCTCCTTCCCCCACTCCCAAGCCATCCTGCTCGGCTTCTTGCCTTGCTGCACATCCAGAGACACAGTGAATACATATGTCCCCCATCTCTCCCTCACTCTCCTGTGTGAGTTCCCTCACTCTCTCCCTCATTTCCCTCCCAATATACCCATGCCCTACCGCCTGACTAAAGCAAAATTTCCCTCTTTTTTTGGCAGCTGGCCTTCCCCAGGGGCCCAGACTAACAGAAGCCTGAGCCCTGACTTGGCCAGAGCAGAACAACTCTTTGCTGAGAGATAATGTTGCCTTAAAGGAGAAGGGATTTTTTATTTCCCTATCTATATCTGCATCTTGGTCACCCATTTGTTTCTAGGCTCCCATGGAGAGAGCGACGCTTGTGCCTGGGACCTGCTGCCTCCCAAACACCTACTGGGAGTTCCCCTCTTCCCGGACAACCTTCCTGGCTGTGGAGTTCATCTCTGAGCCAGGCCTCCCATAATTAGAGCAAGCCTTGCTCTTGACTTTCTGCAAGCTCTGGATTTCTGCAAGGCCTTTCCAGGACTTGCAGCTTTCCTCCAGCTCAGCCCTTGCAAGCCAAGTGATGAGGCTTCCAGGGCTTCTCCCGCGGGATGGCTCCAGTGCATGCATCTCACTGTCAGGAAGCTTTTCCTGACACTCAGCCTAAATTTTCCCCTTTTCAAATGTCATCCTGGCACTCCTACTCAGCATGCACTTTCTGTGTGTCTCACTCCCTCTGAGCAGCCTGTGCTTTTCCCTCTCCACTGCCTGGGCTCTTTCTGGTGCTTGCTGGCTGTCACCCACTTTTCTCGCACCCGCCTCAGCTTGGCCAGTCCAAGCACATTATCTTACAGCTCATTTCCCTTTATAAATCAAACCTCCCAGGCATTTTCCTCTTTGCCCCCCTCCCCCAGGTGTTTTTTTTCTTCTTTTTTTTTTCTTTTTTTTTTCTTTTTTTTTTTTCTCCTTTTCCTTTCTCCCCACCACACAGGAGGGATTTTTGGGTGTCTGCCCCATGGTGCAGAAAATTTTTCTCTCCACTTTCACTGGCAAGGGTTTTAGTATAAAGTGCCGACACTTCTTTGTTGCTGTGGGCAGCTCCCTCTCGGAGTAATGAAAGGCTGGGAATGGGTAAATGCACAACCAGAGCTCCTGGGAGCAGCCCGGGCAGGTGCCCCTCCACCTGTGCCGTGCTCATGCAAACTCTCCAGTACAGACTGAGCTCCCACTCTTGCCTTCCTCTGTGTGGAGTCACGATCACTCTCCCTTGTTTGGACTCCTCCCATGGATTTTGTGGATCTGAGGATATTAAACCTCTGCTGAGTTAGGTCTGTGTGGGCAATGATCTTGAGTTCAGGGAGGGGCAGGCTCTGCCTCATGGTGTGCACACATGAAATGTCTCCATGTGCCTCATTTCTTTATCAATCCAGCCTGAATGTGCTTCCTGATGAGGAACAGAGCAGCACCAGAATGGAAAAGAGTAAGAGACAGGTTGCTTTTCCTTCTGTGTCCAACTTCTTTGCTACCACGTGACAAGGGTTTTGTTCAGGATCAGGACCTGGGCTGAAGGGCTGAGCTGCTCTCCCACTTTGCACTGCCACTGGCATTGAGTTCTTGCTTTTCCATAGCCAGAAAATGAAGCTTTCTCCATGCAAAGTGACAAACGTGACCGTGGAGGTTGCCATGACAGCTCCAAGGAGAAACTGGGTCAGCCCTGCAGCCAGTGGAGGGGAGCAGTCATGGCTGCCTGGTGTTCATCTGCAAGTCCATAAGGGCACATGTGTTCCAGCACTCATTATTGGGCTGACTACACTGGTTCTGTGTTTTCTGGGAGGAAATCAAAGAGTTTCAAACTTGGTTACCATTTTAAAGTTAGTGTGGCTAAAATGGTTGGTTGGAACCCACACCACTGCCATGGCAACAGATACATGGCACCTTTTTTTTGGAACATGAAATGAGAGCAACTTTTCTGGTTCATAAGTAACTCTTCAGAGGAGAAGGTGCTGAGGAACTAGAATTAGGAATAACATACTGAGGGGACTGGAGATTTCAAGCCAGTAGAATTGAATAGAGAACATTTCAAAATTAAAAAGAAAGTCAAGGATAAATGGTGAGGCTGAGAAAGTGCTTTGGCCAGTACAATTCCTTAAATTATAGCGTCCTCCATGGACTTAAGGCCAGTTATGAAACACATCACTAATTTCACGTCAAAATAGCTTTTTCAACAGATAAAAGTGCATGTTGATTGATTATTGATCCCTTTGGAGAATGTGGTCACAAGTGTTTCAGGGGAGCATTGCTGAGAACTGTGGAAGATCTATCTTTTTCTTCCAGCCTTTTACTGTCCTCATCTTCTATATATCCTCCTTAAGGGTATTATATTCATCTGTTAATTCTCCTTTTCTCTTCCTACTTACCGCTTTCGAGACACAAGATGCCAGGGATCTGGGTACCCTCTTTGAAGAACAGAAAGGATGGGTAAGGCACATCAAACAGTCTATGCAGTGGAAGCCAAAGTCACCATTGTTCCTTTCCTTTGTCATCACCATAATGCTGTGCAGAAGGACAGACACTGATGGCCCACCTCCCATGGGTCATGTATTATCAGCAGTTTCATAACCGAGTAGTTTTAGGCTTAACTCTAGCTCTGCTTTTGTGTAGATACCACCCATTTAACAGTGTGACTGTGGTTATTTCCATGTAAAAGAAAATACATACTTTTGTAGAGATCAGGAGATTTTTGGGGAATTGCACATGTGAAATATAAATTAATGCACTGAACTGCCTTTTGTACACACACACATAGAAGCATGGATCAAGTTGCAAGGTTTGCTCCATAAAAGTGGTGTTGATTTTGAAAGTTTTGCTGCTGCCTTTTGCAGCCTTTTTCCTGTCACAGAGGCAAGGAGCATACTGACAGCTTGACACTTTGCACTGCATGGCTGGGGGGTCACTGAGCCTTGCATTACTTGAACAGGAGTGGAGATGTGGCAGTGACCCCAAGCCTTAGGAAGAGGTGCCTCTGTTTCTGTGCAGGTAGCCAATATTGCACTGCTGGGACAGTGGTTTAGCCATGACAACAGAATGATGACCTGTGCTTGCTGAGCACTACCACTGCACAAGCAGTACTTTTCTGAGGTCAAACTGAGCCCTGGCTCAGTCGGCTGGCACCAAGGCTGGGCTGGGCACTTTCAGCATTTGAATCCCTCTGAGGCATCAAAAAATGCAAATCCTTCCTGCTGGCCTCCTCCCTCTCTGGTTTTCCTGTCTTTGACCCTGTCTGATGTCTCTGCCCAACCTGCTCTATCACTCCCCTCCTCAGGTGGAGCGGAGAGAGAAAAGGCTCCTCAATTGAGATAAGGTCAGGTGGAGATCACTCAACAATTACAGTCGTGGGCAAAACAGACTTGACTTGAGAGAATTAGTTTAATTTATTATCAAGCAAATCAGAGTATGATAATGAGAAATAAAATATTGAAAACACCTTCCCCACACTCCTCCATTCTTTCCGGACTCATCTTCTCTCCCAAATTCTTTACCTGCTCCCCACAGGGCAGGGGGATGGGGATGGAGAACTGGGGCTACAGTGCAGGGGGACAGGGAGCTGGGGCTGCGGTCAGTTCATCACACGTTGTCTCTGCTGCTCCTTCCTCCTCAGGGAAGGGACTCCTCACATTCTTTTCCTGCTCTAGCCAAGGGTCCCTCCCATGGAAGACTGTCCTCCATGAATTTCTGCAAGGTGAGTCCTTCCCACAGGCCGCAGTTCTTTATGAACTTCCCCACCTTCTGTGGGTCCCTTCCATGGGNATTTTTTCTTTAAACACGTTATCTCAGAGGGGCTGCCACCATCAGTGATGGGCTCAGCTTTGGCCAGCTTCAGGTTCATCAGGTCTGGCTGGGAATGGCTCTATTGGGTGTAGGGGAAACTTCTGGCAGCTTGTGACAGAGGCCACCCTGAGAGCACCCCACTACAAAAAGCTTGCCATACAAACCACATACACTGTCTTGGATATCATCTCATCTCCAAATTAATTTGAAGGCATTTCTTTCCAACATTTCTAGAATCTCAGAAGGGACCTTAATCATCATCCTCCTCATGCAAAATATACCTGGGATGGGGGATGGCTGAATAACCTCTCATGCACTGAGAGCCATTAGCATTTGAATTAGTGACGTGAGGATAGCAGGAGATTATCCCATTTAACAGCTGTTGAGTGCTGCTGAAGGGACACCCTCAAGAAGAATGAACAAAAATGTAGTAAATTCTCTTTTAGTAAAGGTTTTCCTGCCTTGTATGAATATTAACATGCTTGAACAGTGGTGCATTTTCCAGAGGGACATCTTATGATTGTTAAACCTCTTTCCTGGAGAGAGCTGGACACCTCAGTACATCTACAGCATGCCAGCAGATGAGAGTGAGAAAATGGCACTGTCCCCAAACAGGAAGGGAAGTGGTCCTGCCTATTTGGGAAGCAGGCTAAGCCAAGCATAAAGAGAACAGTCATAAGAAAGCTGCAAAAAGAAGCAAAAGCTAAAGCATCTCCTCTGCTCTAGAGCACTTCAGCCATAAGAGATGTGCCTGGGATGGGCCTCACTGCTATTCTTCCAGGTGGAAATGTGACTGCTTCAGAGGGCAGGAGGAGCCAGGCAGCAGTTAGACCCCCGAGTGTGATATAAAAGATGAAAAAATGCCCTCTCTGAGGATTTGACTAGATGCAGAGAAGTTAATTTTGGAATTGTAGGATCTATCAGATTGCATAAGGAAGCCTTTCTGTATGCAGGGTATTTTTGCAAAAGAAGACAAAAGTGAGCAGGAATTATTGCAGTTATTAGTGTAGATAAATCTCTCTCTCCTGGTATATGACTCCATTTGTCTTGACCATGAGTTAAGAAAAAAGCCAAGTACCAGTCCTCATCATCACAAGGAAGCCCTGTCTGGGCTCCTGCATCAAAGACATTAAAACATGACTCTCTCCATCTCCCACTTGGAGTCTCAAACATGACTCATTTCGAAGCTCTGCCTTCTAGAGTAAGCTGAAGTAGCTGAGGATGCTGCATTTTCACAAGGATTCACCTATATCACCTCCCACTGGGATGCTGATGACCTGCCTCCCAGCCTTCCAGAAGGTCAGGTCCCTCATCCAGGTATGTTGTTGATGCTTGATCCCCTTTCTAAAAGCTGTCTTAGCCTTGAGATGTTTGTGGAAAGTTGGCCTCATTGTCCCCCCAGGATCAGCATCTCAGATAAAAGAGAAATAACCCCACCAGGCTTTTGTCTTCAGTGGAGAGTGGGGGGACAGTGTTGTGGGAGAAGTGAAGTGGCTTTTTTGTCCCACTGTGATTTGAAGCTGATTGCAAGACGTGTGTACTTTGGGGGAGGTTACCACTGCAAGGTTAGAAAATCAGTTTAAAATAGTGAGGTTGTCCCTGGGGCAAAAGTGATGCGAGTGGGCAAATAGAAATATTTTTCCAGTCTTTTTTGTGGAACTGGAAGTTTTTGTTTCCTTTAGACTTAAGGGGGATAAACATTTTTCTAAGAGGATTTTATGGGGTACAAGATTTTTCTACTTGACTTTTCAACCTGTTTCAGTATGATTTTTGTCTTCTCTCTCACTAATTTTTTCTTTCTCTTTGAATAAACTCCCTTTGAGGTGCATGCAGTGGCAATATCCAGGCACAGGTGAGGATACAGAAGCATTTACAGTGTTAAATAACATCCTTCCTATTATTTCCTCCCTAATTATTTTTACCCTCAGTGATGACCACTTACAGCCTAATGAGTGTAAGCATTATTTCCATACAAACTAGAGGTAGCAACAAAGATGTAGACGCTTCTTTTAAACCTTACTTGTTTCCAAGCAGGGCCTTTTTCATGCCACCCTTACCACTTATCTGACCAGTAAATCTGCAAGTACATGCAAATGGTATTTACTGTGTTGTTACATGTACCTTGAAGCAGATGGTGAGCCAGTAGCAAAGCTCACATTTTTACACCTTTATGCAGCATCTGGGGAGCTGGATTAAATTCCTGCCCTGCTTGGGGCTTCACACAGACCTCTGCCTCTATGGCAAGTGACTCACAACTGCTGCCAATCCCAACTGTATTGTTTCAGGGTATTTTTCTTCATACAGTATGCATAAAAGAATGCTGACAACACTTCCTCCACCTCCCTGTCCCCCCTGCCCACAAGTAATATTTCCAAAGAGCCATGCCAAGGTTTTGAGCCATTATTCTGTGTGCTGCTGGTGTCTCAGTCACCTGGGTGCCCTTCTGCTTTTTCCATGCTCTGTGGCCCAGTTCAGCTGATATTGCAGCATCCCCGGGCGCTGTGCGTGGGCTGTTCAGTGAGGCAGATGCAGGGAGCTGGGCGTGCTGCAGGATGGAACCCAGGGCAGAGGGCTGAGCCCTCTTTGCTCACTGACATGGAAAAAGGAGTGGGAAGCACTGTTGTAGGATGTGAGCTGAGCTTGTAGAAAGAATCCTGGTGACATTAAACCTTCTGAAGGGCTGTTGTTAATTACTGTAAGGAGATCAGGCAGGTCTGTCCTGTAACCAGGGCTAGCAGCAGGCTGTGTGGTGACCCTGAGACATCAGGGGCTGCTCTGACTCATCCACATGCTGGGCAGGAAGGAGAGGACAATGGAGAAAGGCCTTCCCAAGCTAGGGCCTGAACTGCAGCCTGTTTGAAAGATGCCAAAACCTGCTTGCTGTGGACACACAGAGGCCTAATCCTGTGGGCATCCTTGCCATGCCATAGCCACTGGCAGGATGAGGGGCCATGCCAGTGCACCAGCTGTTCCTTCATCTCTTGCAGTTTGTCTTGCAGGCTGGCTCATTGCTCCTGGGCATATTGTTGCTTGCTGGCCCTATATGCATCCCCTGCTCAAAGCCTGTGGGGTCAAATGTGCGAGATGGGTGTTGCCAGTAAACGGGAAACCCACCTGTGGAGTTCCTTGGGAAAGTCCTCTCTGCTGAGGAGTTCAGCAGTGAAGCAGCACTGAAACCTACTCATATTTCCTTGGGTAACACCCAGCCCTGGGGAAAATCTCCCAGGAGATCACCCTCAAACACACACACACATACAGCCCTCATCCCAAAGCTCTGCCCTTCCACTTACCACCCAAGAGCTGACAATTATTAGGCATGAAGGTTTCTTTCATTGAAATCTGACCTGCTTGGGGTAGATGTCGTCTTCTGGAATCATTACTGTAGCTCCCCCTTTTCAGAGAGAAGTAGATGTATGATGTATTTGACATCTGCTTTGGGATGAGTTGCATCTTCAATATATCTATTTCTCAAGTGAATCTGACATTTTTGTATAGCCAGATGAATTCCTTCCCCTCACTCAGCCACCTTTCTCATCTATGTAGCCTTCATTGCCATTCCACCCCTGCAGCACCACACTAAATTCCATCATTTTTCCTCTCTTTTTATCATTTTGGTTTTGTAGGCCTCAGCTATGGGTCATTCCTTCCCATCCATGTGGTCCTTCCTTCTCCCGTACAGCGCCTCATGGTATAACTCTCTCCTCTGATCTCCTTGGAACCCGTGTTTCTCCATGATGCTCTGTCTTCCTGCACATTTTCTCTGGCATAATGTATCACAATTCCCAATCTTCCTACACACAGAGTCGTGCTGTCTCTCCTTCCCATATCCTCTCTTTACCCCTCTCTCTTCCCCTGGGCAATGGCTTGCTGCCTCTGTGTTGAACTCCTTTCTTTGGGAAAATGTGAGCTGCCTCAAGTTCTGCCTGCACAGCAGCCTCCAGCACAGCCATTAACATTGCCATTACCTTGTTTACCTCCCAGCCAGCCAGCAGCTAACTGGTGGACAAATCTTCATGGACAGAAGGAGCTTTATTGGAATGATACTTCACTGATGTAAATTGTCATGTTAGAAGGGAAGACAGGCCTTGGAATGCTCGTTCTGACATTCTGCAGTCAGTTCACCTCCCTGAGATTCACCAGGCTTTCTTCTCTCTACATTCCACACTGTAGCCCAGGCACAGGAGTACCCATTGCATGTCCCCAGTTGTTGACCAAGCACAAGACTACTCAGGGCTCTTTTTCCAGCAGCTGCTGAGTGCAGGGATCCTTTTATAACCTTATATCCACCACAGAGGAGTAGCATGCAGGGTAGGTAATCTGAAACCCTGCTCTGAAACCCGGGAGTGTGATGCACAGTGGTGAGCTCAGCTGGGAGCTCAACAAGTCTGTGGCCTGTTCTCCCATGTAGTGTTGGGGTTGTTCAGCTAGGGGTAGACCTTTCTTTAAAGTAGCCCCCTGCCCCCATGCTGCAATGACCTCTTTCTCTTCTGCTGCTTCAGATCCAGTGATGGGAACTGCTGGGAGAGAGAAGGACTCAGGCTGCAGACTATTTTCCCTTGTGGCTGAGGGGATGCTGTGTTTATTACCTCTTTCCCTGAGAAAACACAATTCCCCAGGGTGACTGCATTCTGACACTGTCCCACTGTTTTAACAGTGGCTGACAGATGCTCTTTTAGCTCTTGGTCAGTATTCAGGCCATTTTGGTAATGAGGTACAACAGAGCAAGGAACTGTACAGGTCAAGAAAACTTTCTGGGGTAGATGGCAGTGCTTGGAAAGAGGGTGTTTCCCTAGGCATCACCTTAGAGATGTCATTTTTTTCAGATTTAACCACAGTACCATTGGCAGCACTGGCACAGACTAAGTCTCAGCATGATAAGTTCAAAGAACCTCAAGTCTGCATGCACAGACATTTGCTGGTTTACATCCAGGCCAGAAAGGACAGTGCCTGTTATTTCTTCCTGCCATGGGAGACATTGTGAAGGTCTACAAGCAGCCTCTGCAGAGCCAGAGCTGGCAGTGAGTACACTTGGGACATCGGTCCTGTGGTTCTTGGCTTGGGGCTGCCAGCACAGGGGTGTTTCTGAAAGTGGGGCACCACGCTGCACTCCTCCACAGCTGCCCTCTCTCAAACACACGCAGGCATCTGCAGAGAGGGGAGGTACCCCTCGGCTCAGGCATCAGCCGGATGGCAGCATTCCTTTGACCAAGAGGAAAGGAATGCAGCATCTCCCGGTGACTGAGAAAGCTCGGGTGGTTTTGCACATAGGAAGCTCCTTTAAATGTGTTTCCTCCCACTGCCTGGCCTTTTGTTTTTCAGCCATGCTTGATGCTGGTGTTGGAAAGCTGAACTCCCCAAAAGTGAACTTCCTCTCCTACTATAAACTGACCCTTGGGGTTGCTATAGCGACCGCAGAGCAGCCGGCGGGCTGTGTAAACACTCCCTCCCGCTTCCCATCACACTGGGCCTGAAAGGCTGAGCCACGGGATGTGCACAGCAACCTGGATTATGCAGGCGGTTGTGAAATGCAAACCCGACAATTTCTCTGCTTCCTCCCTGCTTCCCCCGCGGGGAGGCAAACCCAGCAGGGTGGTAGCAGGCATAAACACGCCCGTCCTGACGAATTTGGGCACATGGTGTGGTACCGCAGAAACCAAATCCAGACACTTACCTTGGGAGCTTGAGCAAGATGTGGAAATACATGGTGCAACTGGATCCTCTGCAACATCTGATTCCCTTGGCCTCACTAACTGTGGAGTTTCCAGCTGTGTGGGGGGAGCAGTTTGGTACACACTGTCACAGCTCCTTCTATGTAATTAATTGCAACAATCGACCGAGTGTGAAATCCATCAATTTCTGTGTCCTCTGTTGCTCACTTTGATGTCAGCTCTCCCTTTTTCATTTTCTTCCTTATTTTTTCTTTTTCTTTCTTTCTTTTTTTTTTTAATGTATTTCATTAAAGTCCCTGACTGAGTCACTCTCCAAACGTTGATGTTCGTGTCTGTATCCATCCCTGAAAAACCAGGTCAGGTATTTCAGCAGCAGTAGCCTGAGTGACACACTGAAGCATGTGGGAAGGTGTTTCCCAAGCACAGTGGGATATGCATCCCCTCCAGCCACTGAAGATGTTCTTTCAAAATGGCAGGTACTGCCTAGTCAGGGATTTTGCGAGATGCAAGCTAAACTACCCTACCAGGAGGAGACAATCAGCTCTGCTTCCATGACATTGTGATGCATCCTGCTGAATTGTCTTCAAGAAATGAAGTTGCTGTCCCACCACAACAGACCTGTGACTGCTTGAAAAAGCACATCATCTCAGAGGTGTGTAAAATGAAGCCCCTGCTCTGATGCTGTCTGGAGGGGCCATTCAGAAGTGCCACACATCCTGCAAAACACCCATCTCTGCCAGCTGCCAATACACCCTTTTGTTTCACTGTTAAGAGACTTCCTGGCACAAGGATGGATGGACTCAGGCGATCCTATCTTTATGTGTGCTGGGTGTCACTGACCAAGCTGATCAATATGTACCTTTGATCAGACACCCAGCTATACAGTCACAAGCTGTCTGGGAATTCCCTGAACTTCCATCCTTTCTGCCACATCAGTGAGCATGCACAGCCTCTGTTAAGCAAGGTACTGGCAAAGGCAGAAGAGAGGGACATTTCTGGGAGAGTGCTTGTCTGTGATCCTAAAATGTCCCTCTAATCCCAGCCTATGACTCAGAGCTGGGGGGATGCAGAGGGTCAGTGTGGTCTGCTCACCCACTGCACTGAGTCATTACACCCCAAAGAGAAAAGGAGCCTCAAAGCCTCGCTCTGATTGCTGTGAATGAGGGCAACAGGACATGTTGCACAAAGTGTGCTAAATCAAGGGCAATTCTGATATGGATTTTGTTACAATACTCAGTCCCTATAGTGTCTCACTTAACAGATGGCAGGAGCTGAATCTGATTAAACAGGGTTTTCTGAATCACTCGCAGAGACAACTGAGAGGCAGGCAGAGGCATAAAGCAACACACAGCTCTGAGATCTGAGATCTCAGTGGGTTTGCACTTCTCCATTCACTCAGTGCCTGCCTTATTACAGCATTTAAAAATAAATCAGCTGAATTAGTTGGTGTAAGTACATGGTCTTTCCTGCTCCTGTCAAAGGAGTGCCCCAGTGTCTAGCAGTGCCTGCATTCAATGCAGAAAATGTGGTGAGCTTGGTAATGTGATGACACTGATGCTCCCATTTTCCCTGAAATGAATGTCACAAAAATAAACAGCCTGAAAATACGACATTCAGGTAGGGGTTTAGAAACTGTGCAGTGGGCCACATGCATCTGTGAAGTAGCTGGGGGGAAGGGAGGCAGGAGGAAGGAGAAAAGGCAAAGCAGAACTACTTTGGCAATTCTGGGAGCTCAAAGATCACTGGTCAGGTGGGTTTACAGTTTTTCTTCAGAAAGAATCTTAAGCCAGATTGGCCCTGATGAGGGATGGGACAGCCTCAAACAATGCAGCATCTGAATTATGTCCACAGAAGCAGTTAAAAACCTGGCTGCTATAAAAATTATCAAAACCTCTGCAAACTGGGGCTTTTTTGTGCAAATTTTAATGGTGGTTCTTGGGAGGGAGGTCAGATTTGTGGGCCCCACAGGCCATTTAGTTCTCCAAGCCTGGCTGCCCTGTGCCAGGGCTGCATGTCAGCCAAATGCCTGGCATGGCACAGGTAGGCACCACCTGAAGTCACGAGCAGTCTTGGTGTTACCGCAGCACTAAGGAAATCTGGAGGAAGACAGTGCAAGGCACCTTTCAAATCTTTCTTGCACCTGGCTCCAAGCCAGCTGCAAATGGCTCAGAGATGCCCTTTCCAGATGTGGACTAACACCATGGCTGTCCAGGGAAGCTAAAAATTGCTGGGGGAGGGAGAGGATTATTAACCTGGTTCAGCTGAAAAATGAAGGGAGGTTTGTGAGGCTTCTGCAAGGTCTCCCTGCTGCAGGGAGCATGTTTTCAGAGGCGCCTCTGGCTGTGGATTGCGAGCGGCCGGCCGGCACTGCGGTCGGCTGCCGTTGCCTCCCAAAGCCACAGCAGCATTGTCGAGCTACAGACGTGCAGAACAGCTCACGCCAAGGCTGCGCTCTCACAGGTGATCTTTTGGTCTGTACATTTTCCAGCAGAGCTGGCAGCTGCTCCTGCAGTGTGCATGCTTCGCTGGCTGTCCAAAGAAGGAACTGGGCGGGCGGTGATCCAGTTGAGGCGGTTTCGAGGAGTGAAGGCAGGAAGGAAAATTACCAACTTTGACATATGTTGCTCCCTGCAGGTCTCTCTTATTATAGCCTGGCGGGATGTCAAGGTGCACAGACACGACCCAGAGCTGTGACACACGATGGCTGCTTCGCCTCCTGTCCCACCCCTTTCACACAGGCAGGAGTGGCAGAACCATTTCTGGCATACCAGGAAATCCTGGTTCTCGCTATTATCAAGGAGGGAGCGTGCAGTTATACAACCTCGAGCTGCCATCAGCAGGACCTGTGGGAGGGAGGGGGGGAATAGTTCACTTGGAAAGGAATGCTGCAGTGTAGGGCAGTGGTTTTGACATGCTGGAGTGAAACTTGGCATAAGGGAATAGAGGGAATTCGTTTGCCAGGTAGACGTGGCACTTGAGCAAGAGAATAAATGAAATGGCAGTAGAAATCTTGAGAGATCTTAAGAGGTGGCTGGTTAGTACGGGGCATGTATCTGCAACCCTTAGTGCAGTTTTCACTGTGCTGGGTGTCCACATCTTCCTAACAATTAGTATTTACCTGACCCTCTGGCTCTTTCATCTCACCAGCACACAAGAGAAGGCAGCTGTGTGCATAGGCCCCCAGCTTGACAAGAAATGAAGACTCAGGGTGCAGTGTCCTGAAGTGTTTGTCAGCCCTCTCTGATGGCAAAAATATACTTTTCTGAGAATATTTGTCCACTCTAGTGTGCCAGGAGGAATGTAGTGTGGCATAGCAGCCATCCAGAACGATGCCAAATGTTTGTTCCTGGTAAAAATTTGCTTGCTACATGTCTTCATTTGCACTATATCTCATGTCTTGGAGCAGATGGGTGGTGGTCTGCATGTCCTTATTAAATGTCATTCTGAAAGGGCTGAGTCCTAAGGAGAGCACTTAGGTGGAAAGGCTGGGAGAAATACACAAGTGCATCAAGAAGCACTAGGTGTGCATTGGATGAACACCTTTCATTACCTCTCCTGACAAGCCCCCGCCAAGGGCTTGACATCTAAACAAACATGTTAAACCTTCCTCTAAACAGACTCTTTCTGCTGGGGCAAGTTCCCCATCGCTCGCTTTCACGCTGTGCTTTCAGCCGTTGTTTTTGTAGTCTGTCAGCACAACCTTGAGAGAAAGGACTTTGGCTGCGAGCTGAACACACAGTACCAGCTGTACTGATTTCCATCTCCTGGTATGTAGCTGTGGACTTTCACACTGTGCCTTCTTTGCCTCCCCCAGTTTTCTCCCCACAGTTTTTGTTCTTTGTGGTGGAACTAACTTAGCTGTGAGAAGCAGAGGATTTAGCCCCCTGCAGCCCTGCTGTCAGGAGAGGAGCCCCTTGGCAGGATGCAACCAGCCATGTGGGATGAGGGGCTGAAGGCATTGGAGGACTGTTGATGTTACAACAAACTTTGGGATGAGTGAGGGAAGCTGGAATGCATGAGTGGATCAGAGAAGAGGAGGAAATGAGCGGAAAAGGGAGATACCGTGTGATAGATGGGAAGGAGAGCAGAAGGGCAGCATAAAATCACACAGGGGATGGGCAGGATTTGAGGAATAGGGGCAATAAAAGGTGAGGGAGTGTTATAAGTGTCTAACTCTTAGGGGGATTGTAAAAGACTGGATGTCTCTCCCATCCCAATCTCTGGGTTGAACTGTATTTTGAAAGGAAAAGAAACCCAAAAGATATTTTAGTGAAATTTTTTTTGTAGTGAAATAGGTTGTTGCACTATGATTTTTTTTTTTTTTCATTCCTCTGGTTATAAGAGTGAAGCAGACTAAAACCAAACCAAAAGTACCATATTTTGCACTTTGTCACATGCTTTGCTGCCCTGTCCTTTTCTCCTTTCTGTGACTCTGGCAAGGGGAGGTGCAAAGCACAAACTTCTCCTCTTCCTTAGCAGGGGTTTTACCCTGACCTTGTCACCCATGTAATGCAATGTTGCTACCTGGCAGTTATGATGCTCTTTAACCTTACACAAAGGTTCATATCAAACACAGGCCTTTTGTGTGAACAGAGGGAAAGAAGATGAAGAAATTGGGTAATGCTAGAATAATAGCATGCCTGGAACAAAGGGTTGGAAGAGTAAGAGGGAAGGGGATACTCCAGCTTCCTTCTCAAACATCCTCTGGGTGCTGGGACATGATCCAGAAAGTCTTCATTGTCCTAGTTTCACACAGATGTAAGGCCTCTTCATCCCATCACATGGCCTGCAAATACCAGTCACCACCAACTCCTTTCACCTGCTTCCCCTTTGCATGCCTTGGAAAAGGGTGTGAATCGGTGTTTCTGCAGGGTCTCCTCTTTTGCTGCTGTTTGTCCTTCCAAAGTGTACCTAGCACACCTATTTTCTCTGGCAGCACTTTTATTTGCATCCCAGGGGACTTGTAAGAATTAGGGTCAGCTTGACATGAGAGGAGTACTGTATAGAGATATTTACAGCTGTTTGCAGGGCTTGTGTTGAGTATGAAACCAGCAGCAATTAGGATCCAGGCCAGTGCCTTCAGTGAATAATGGTCTTGGTTACTTGGAAATATCAGACGGCTTCAGCTTTATGCAGTTGCTATGAGGAAAAGAAGTTAAGTAAACAAAGAAAAAGAATAAGAGGAGGGAGTGGTATTTTTTTTTCTTTTTTTGGCATAGTCAAGAAGGACAGTCAAAAAGAGGGGAAGAAACTGGAAAACAATACTGTGGGTCTTCTCTTGCAGCCCACAGCACAGAAAATTTTCTTTGTGTGCCTTCATGTTCAATGTCCTTTGCCATGAGCACTTTTGGTTCCTGTCCCTGAGAGACCTTTCTCGGAGGCCAGCGTTGTCTATTTGGGTGCTGCACTCTTAGGATGCCTAACATATGACCCTGTTTGCCACAGACTCCTGAGACTTCATCCCTGTGAAGCACCTTCACATCTCATGGTCTCCAAGGCAGCTTGTCCCTGAAGCCAGCACTCAGCAGCTGTCCCTCTTTTGTAAGATGTGTTCAAACAGTCCACTTGGTTTCCCCTGGGGGTTTGAAGATGGGGGATCTTAGAAGAGATTATTTCTGGAGGTTCTCCAGAGCCACAACACTGCAGAGATGCCTTCCTTTCCTACAGATAAAGGAGAAATGCTTTCAGATTCCTGGAAATAGTTTAATTTTGTTTTTCCTTGGATAAATAAGATAACATGAGGGAACTGATTATATTTCTTAGCGTCCAGCTGTGGAAACAGGCTATTGGCCAGCTACTGGCCACCTTTGCCAGATTTACCTTGGCGTTTGTAGCATTTTGTTCTTCTCCTCCTGACTGACAGTGTGGGTCTCACCTGGATCTAGGAGCTTCTGGGATGTTTGGGCTCATCTTTCTTTTCTGGTGCAGACTGAACCTGAACACAGAGCCAGGCACAAGCCTTTCTCAGCATGCCACTGTTCAGAAATGGAGCAAGACTGTTTTTCTACCCCAGAAGAATCCCTCTGAAGACTCTGAGGTGAGGCAGAACTTCTCCTTGCATCTCATTTTCCCTGCCCTTAGCAGGGGTTGGCTCCTTTCACAGTGTTCTCCACATTTCCCCCTGGAGATGCTGCCTGTAATGAGATCAAGATGGACGGACAGTCTTTTAGCAACCCTTCAGCATGCTCTAGCAAAGGAGGAGGGCTGCCAGTGCATCTGTCAGTGGGACAAGATCTGGGTAGTCTTGCCTTCTAGCAATGATGGAGCCAGTACTTCCAGGCCAGTGTACTCTCGCTTGTGATGACACCAAAAAATCCTTGGCTCCTTGCAGGCTGCTGGCACACACAGCTTGCTAGAACACTGGCAAATTTTTAAGGTTTTGTCAGATGGGAACAGTGGTGGAGAAAAGAAAAGTGAAACCAGATGTTTTTCCTTACAGTTGCTTCATATTCGTATGAGGGAGGAGAAGAGAAGCCATAAAAATGTCATAACCCTTGATCCCTGAGGCTCAGCGTTATACTATGCAAAAACCAGTGCTATAAATCCACACCTCTGCCTCAGCAGCCCAGGGTCCTGACTGCACAAGACCATTGCAATAGCTGAGGGGGAAGAATCTTCAGATTTGTCAGCAAATGGAGGAAACTGGAGGAAAAAGCCTTTGAGAAGTTAACACTGATAGGCTACTTTTATGGAATCAGTTATTTTTTCAGATTTCTCTGGGGATGCATCAGTGCTGAGTCCTGAGGCTGACCAGCAGGCTTAGAAATTTGGGCTTCGTTTGCACTGCAATCAATCTGTGCTGCAGGCTGTGCCGAGGGAGTGGAGTTAACTTCATCCTCCCCAGAACACGCTCACCTGCCAGCACAGCCAGGACAGCACAGCACTGGGGGGAGGACTGGCTGCCAGGACATTCACCTGACTTTCCAGACAGGGTTTTGCAGCCTTGCTGCCCTGGGTCACTGCAGCTACACCTCCCTGACACCTCTTGCACCTGACCTGGGTACTGCTGCACTGCAGTGCAGTGCCAGCAGCCACAGAGAAGCAGTCCTGATCAGAGGGTCCAGCTGGCACCAAAGGAGAGCTGCTAGGAGAAGTCTGACTCCAGTCTTATCCTTTTCGTATAGGAGAGGCTGCTTGTGGTAATCATAAAACAACTACAAGGAGTGCCAGGCAGCCCTGTTCCAGGGAAATGTGAGCTTGGGTGAACACAAAGATGGAGGAGAGGAAATGAAAGTTGTGTACACACAGGCCTTGAGCCAAACAAGGATTTTAACAGACAGCAGCCAGGCCTTCTCTGCCCCGTACAACAAGGACTGTGATAACTGGCATATTTTCTTGATATTTCTTCATGCTCATGTTTCTGTCTATCTGTTAACAGAGGAAAAGGCTTTCCATGATCTGATGCAGACTGTATGGAGTGGGAGGTGACTTCAGCCTTACAGGGCCCAGGCTGGGAGGTGATTTCAGCCACGAGCCTGGATTCTGAATCTGAATTTCCCGGCAAGATCAGTCGTGACTAGGTTTAGCTGTATTTTGGGTGAATAAACTGTGTTACTTCCCACAGGATTCAGGTAGTTTGCTGTGCTAGGTAATATATGGTTATAGCTCTACTTGTACTAATGGGTGACCAAGAGTGAAACCAGCACGAAAGATGGGGAATGCACAGACAGGCCTATGGCCTTGGACTTATAAGATCTTGTTTTGGATCCTGATTCAGCCAAAGACTCCTGTGGTTTCTGTGGTCAAAAAACATAAACCATTTTTGGAGCCTTCTGCCCTTTTTCCAAGGAAGTGAGCAGCCCTTCGAGTCTGTGTAGGGGCCTGAGACTGTACACTGTTCAGGTATTATGACAGTATGGCCCAACTGGTTAGAATGATTTTTAAAAATATTTTCATATATGAGTTACTCATCCTGCAAAATAATTTCATGGAATAACTGGAGGGGTTTTTTTGTTTTTGTTTTTGAAACATGATTTATTCATAAGATGACTAAAAGTTTAGTCTTTTTGGAATAGGAATTGCAGACATTTTATCCCACTCCCTTATTTCTCTTCTCCATCAACATGCCAAGTGATGGAAAGTTGGAGTCATTTGCAAGCTGCTTGGCACTGCTGTTGCACTGCTTTGCTAAAATTGGCATCCTGGGCACCCTGGTGCTCTACAGCTATTACAGCTATCAGAAATAGGTTAGTCTGTGGGCAGCTGTGCCTGCACGAACCTTGTATTGACTCGGATGCTCTCAGACAGACACAGTTCTTCTGCTCCTTTGTCACTGATCATGTTTTCTAGGCCTCTTGTCTATATCACACCTCTCTGCTGGACTTTTTCCAGTTGGTTGGTGTTGAAGAATTGTCTCCAAAACGAGAGAGCAGTCCATCTCCAGCCCAGATAGTCCTGGATGGAAGGATTACTTCACTCATGCTGAAGGTTTTCCTCCTGTTTATACATCCAGCATGTTGTTTGCCTTTTTCCTAATGGTGTTACTGGAAGACTGACTTTCTGCATATGATCCTGATCTTCTGCAGAATGTGTACTGAGACAGTGGTGTCACCATTCTGGATCTGGGAACTGGTGTATTTCCTATAGCATATAGTGCTGTGCCACTTGAAATTCTATCTGTGACTATCTTTCTTTATTTTTCCTTTGGTTAATGGAAATAACCTTTTATTATTGAACTCAGATAGTTGATCAATATTTATTTGAGGGAGGCTATCTTGGGTGATGGAGTTGTGGTGGGCCAGAGAACTGGGAGTCAGAGGCAGATGTTACTGTCAAGATTGAAATATAATGGCTGATGTTACAATGCTCAGTTGTGAAAATACTAGTTAGCTTTGTCAGGGGATGGGTGTTGCTGACTGGCTTTAAAAGTAATTACAAAAGATTGCCTGGTTGTAGAAATGAACATAAGAATAGTTTTGCATCTCTCTTTGAGTTAGGGAGTTAGTAATAGCCAGAGGGTGAGGATTTCATGTGCATACCTATCATCTCCTGGCATTTTGCAAAATGATTGAAAACTTCAGCCAGTTTGCGAAATGACAGGTTTCACAACAGAAAACATAATGTATGTGCCTTAGAAGGCTCCTGCAACCAAAACAGAGCATAACTCAACAGCACCTTTGAGCGTGCAGTGAGAGCTGGCATTAGTCTGAAGAGAGAGGAGTCTGCTCCCTCTCCCTGTAGCAGTTAAGCACTTTGGAGCCATTAGGAAAGACAGGGTGGCCTTTAGACTTCTGTTAACCTGGAAACTCCCCTAGTACTGCATTCTTTTTGCTCTTGTCAAAAAAACCTCCTCCCCCTGAACCCAGCTGCTTCTCCCTGCTCCTTTTGCTTTAGTTCAGCACAGCAGAACTTCTCCAGGATTAAAAGCCACTGTCTGCTATTGCAAGTGTTGGGAGAGGAGAGTGATTGCTGGGCAACTGATGAGCTGGGGTGAAAGAGTGTTGGGAAAGAGAGCACAGTGTTCTTTTCTTTTTATGGAAAGTGATATATTACTATAGACCACAGTAATCCAAGGTCTGCTCTTAGCTACTTCACGATTAACGAACAGGCCCCACTTGTGCTGTACCAACCATTTGTGCAGCTGTGGAAGGCACGAGGATGTCAATTAATCTTGATTTGTGCTGTAGGGTTGCTTCATAGGGGAGGAAATTTATCACTGGGTTTGGTTTTAGGGTACGTAGATGGACATCATGCTATCTTTGCAGGGAAAGCACAGGCCTCTGCTGTGCCAGGCGAGTCATTGGTCCTTGCTGGATCTTTCCTGGCAAATTCCCTCTCTACTCGGGAGCCTTAACTCAGTCTAAAAGATGGAGCAATCAGCATACAGCACAAAATGTTTCGTAAACTTTGCCCAGTCTGTCCCTGTGTCACACCCATTTCAGGGAAAAGAAGAAATAAGGCTTTTGCTCAGCCATTTAAATGACTGTAATTATTATTTGCATAGCAGCCCAAACTTTGTGAAAAATGGAATCAGGTGAAGCCCTGGTTCTGCATCAGAGGCAACAAAGCCTGTGTATATAAAAACCATAAAAAGATGAAAAAAGATGTAGGGAAGCACATCCTTTGAGAACAAATGTGTTGTCTCTTAAAATTCCTTCTACCACCATCCTGAAGGAGAGAAAAATGAATTTACCTTCCAAACTGCAAGGCTCAGAGAAGCAAATGAACAGCAAGTACAAAAGTGGTATTCTTACTGGCTTCTTATGCAATGTCAGCTTTGTGTTGAAGAATGAAGCTCTTGTCTCTGAGGTGTGATGAAGAAATATGGAATAACGTGACTTGTGACAAAATCATGAGACCTGCCAAACTGTTTCTCAGACCAGTGCCCAGCTGTACCTGTTCTCCTTCTTCATCCAGCATACCAGCCCCTGCTGCATGGAGCCATGCTCCCCAGGGACCAGGCTGCTCTGAAATTGTTGCAAGGCAACACATGCTGGCTGATCTAGTCAGTACAGGTCAAAGCAGGGGAAAGGGAGCAGCATGGCCTTCAGCAAAAACCAGTTCAGGGACTCAGAGAACTGGCTGCCTTTGTGCGACCAGGCTGAAGGGCTGGCTGCTGTGTCCCTGCTGTGATCGCTCTCTGCCTGACCTGCAGCTAGCTCAAGTATGCCAGACACACTGATTGTAATGTGGAGATCCCTGTGAGCGAGCCAGAGGAGAAAATAGCTGGGCAGATGGTGCTATATTAAGGGGAGAGCATCTCAGAACTGTCTGCTGGGATTCTCCAGGTGCAAGGGTCCATCTTGGCCTCACTTGCTCTCTGTCTTTCCCCAGCACCTCCTCTTCCTCTGCCCTTATCTCCCTCACAGGTCCCTCCTCACCAAGGAAGCTGTGTGGTGATGCAAGGCCCAAGGGGTGCTACTTCCAGCTGGAATCTGGAGGAAGATGAATCCTGGGTGTATGAAGCTTGTGCCCCATCTGTTTCAAGCAAGCTGGAGGTCCCTCTATTCCCACGCTCTGGTCCAGCTCTGTGGTCTGACACCAAGTCCCAGGGCAGGACCCAAGTGGCAGCTTTTTGTAGGGATGGGCTGGCAGGAGCAAGGGAGGGCTTCCTAATCTTCTCTGTCAGCAATCAGCTTTCTTCTCTTCAGACTCCACGGAGGAAGGACTTGCAGCAGCATGTTTTTCTTCCTCTCCCAGGCTCAGCTCATCTGCTTTCCCCCCTCCCACCGCTCCCAGCCAGTACCAGCCCGGCTCCTCATTCCTGCCAGTTGTCTCTGCCTCCCTCCTAGCCCTCCCCTCCGGTTCCCAGCTAAGCTCCAGTGAGCAGGGCAGCAGGCAGGGGCGGGAGGGGAGGACAGTGACAAGGCACAGCTGCTGGCCGCGCTCAACAGCTCTGAGAGTGGCCCCTAGTGCCCAGCAGCAGAGTGCCTTGGGCACGGACGGCCACACGGCAGGACACCGGCCTCCCCTTCTGTAAAGGGAGGGGGTCCATATAATACAGAAAACAAATAGGAGAAGTGAAACACAAGGGTTGATTATTCAATTGAAGAGCCTGAAGATTTGTGGCTTTTCACTTTACCTTTAAATGCTTTTGGTAGTACTGTGACCATTTCCTGGTGCAGGGAGGTCTCCAGGAGGCTGGGCAGAAGTTCCCTTGCCCCATTTCCTCCCCAGCACTGCTGGAGAACAGAGTCCACGTGTTGCATGACTTGGAAAACATCCTGATGGATGGCATAAAGACAGCAGCTGAAAGCACATGGAACGGTCATCCTCCTTTATCAGTACAGGCATCTGGTGTTTGGGAGGCTCAGAAAGGAACGGAGCTCTGTGGTCAGATGTGATATGGGCTCCAGAGTGGCGTATCTGGGCTGTGACTGGGATCCCTAGCTGGTCACCACAGGAGACTGGAGTGCAGAAGCCCCCTGGAGTTGCTGTAATTAATGGATTTTCAGAATCCTGCACATACAGAGATCAAAATGTCTCCTTTCACCAGTCAGAGTGTGGAAGGATTAAAGACAGAAATACTGGGATTGATTGTCATGGGTCTCAAAAGAGATGCTCGAAGATAAAGGAGCACAGCCGCCACACAGGAACAGTAATACAGGCGCTCAGAGATTTTGCAAAAGACATGTGGGGACAGTGGCTATCATTTGCTCTATATAGGACACATTTTACTTGGTTAGTTCTGTTGTAAGGATAATTTTACCACCTGTGAATGGTTTTTATGACAGTCCTGTTCCACGCAGCCCTTTCACAATGTTTTGTTCCATATTAAACTTGGTAGGTTTTTAAAGTGTGAGATTGTCACCGAAAGAGTTTTGGATTTTTCCATCTCCTGAACTTATAAAAAATCTTGTCCACAGCATTGCCACAAAGTATTTTTTCCTAATTGTTAAAATATGATGCTTCTGGGTTTGTATCATGGGCTTCTCCGTATCATTGTTACCCAGTGGTGTTTTGCCCCAGCATATCATAGTCTTCTCAGAACTTTGTTATTCAGGATGACTCTGCATCCATGAGGAAGAAGGCAGGCAAGATTCCCAGCTGCCTGATGCAGAGCTTTGGTGCTCAAGAGAGGGAAATACTAATTCCGTTGTAGAAAGCGATGTAACATGCCATGTGCACAATGAGGGGTAGTTATGGTCATTCATGTTCAAAAAGATTGATTCATGCTGGAACAGGTGCAGAGAAAGGCAGCGGGAGGATTAGGGTGTTGGAGAGCTGAGGTTATAAAAGTAGACTAAAAGAGCTTGGCTTATTTAGTCCAGCACCACAAAGGCTGAGAGAGGGATATGATCGCTCTCTATAAATACATCCTGGAGGTTAATGCTAAGGAGGAAGAGGAGCTATTTCAGTTAAAGGACAATGCTGACACAAAAGCAAATGGCCATCATAAACCTGGCATGCAGAAACCAAGATGGGAAGTGAGGCTGATGTCAGGCATTGCTGCTGGCAGGCTGAGGACAGGGGGCTCGGGCAGCTTGTGGGAAGGGTGCATGGCTGTCACTGCCTGTGCAAGCAGACTGGGCACAGCAGCCATGGGCTTGCCAGATCCCACAGGAGACATCTGCCCAAGCCTGTTCTGTGCCGTGCTGGGCAGGAGGCCCAGCAGATCCAAGGCTCTGCTCGGACCCTGAGGGCAGCGCCAGCCCTGAGGTCCTTCGTGGCTGACCAGGGCTCCCTCACAGCTGGAACCCCATGTCAGCCCCCAGGGCTGTCAGTTCCAGTCCAAACAATGTGGCAGCAGGGGCTGTCTCCATGTCCCCACAGCCCTGCCCTACCTGCCCCTGGGGCTGGCCCAGCTGTTGTGGGCAGGCCTCAAGAGCCAGGTCAGCCCTGCTGGCAGGGCTGTCCTGATCTCTGCGCAGGGATCTCCCCAGCCCACGGGTTACAGCAGCCACAGCAGTCTCAGCTTGCCCTCCTGGAGAGCAAGGAAGCACCACTGAGAAAGGGCACCCGTTTTGTTTCGTGGCCAGGGGAGGAGAAGTTTCCCCTGTTCAAACCAGGAGCAGGGAAGGAGGCAATTCCCCGGCTGGCTGCTGGCTCTGGGGCTGGGCCCGGAGCGTGGTCGGCTCCCCAGGGCGGTGCTACAGCAGCCCGGGGCCTCCCCTGAGGCCTGCAGACATTTTGTGCCGGTGCCTGGTTGACTGCTGGAGTTGGTCCATGCCAGAGGAGCTCTCTGGGTGTGTCTGTTGCTTGAAATCACTGGCATCATGTTGTGCTACAAGTCTCTGACTTGGGCTTAAGCCCTTGCTGCCTCAGTGTTAGCAATGTGAGCAGATGAGTGAGTTGCTCTCAGTGATGGGAGTTGAGTGGCTGCTAGCTTGCCAGGCCGGTTTTATTTCCACTCTATGCCGTATGCTTGCTGAGAAGCTTCACCTTTGGATCAGTGGGGTGGAGAGGAGCTGCCAGTAAAACTGTGCCTCCTGTTGAAGAGTGCTCAGCAAGGGGCAGAGCCTGCCTCTCCTCCCCAGGCAGATGCTGCTGCTTGCTCTTGGGATGTTCTGCTGGCAGAGTCTTCTGAGCACACCCTGTCTTCAGTGGCCAGGCCATTCACCTGAGGACCAGGTGACATAAGGCAATGAGGATTGTACCTATGTGGCAGGGTCAGCTTTTATTGCTCTTGCAAAACAGATAATGTCCGAGTCACTAGTATCTCAGCTCAACTCACAAGTATCTTAGCTCAAGTCACAAGCATCACAGCTCAAGTATTTCAGGGCTTTTTTTTGAGGGTTTTCCCCCTTCCCCCCATTCTATTTTCGTTGCTGGAAGCTGAAGGCAGCCCATGGGATGAATATTTCACTCCAGACTTCCATTCAGCTGCTAAGTCAGGATGTTTGCCAGAAATGTAATTCTTTCTTATATCACCAGGATAATAGCTGGGTAGGACGGTGGATGGCTCATTCAGGATGAGACATTACAACACTTTTGTTCCTGGCATAGAATGGCATGTGGCTGTACTGTCTGTGGCAAGGTGCTTGGCTGACAGTGCTTCTTTAAGGAGGTGTTTTTTGTGTCCCCCCCCCCCCCCCCCGAAGTAAATACCTTTTGTCTTGTTTTGCCCAGTGAGTTCTGCAGGCTGGGACATCCTGTATCAAAAAGGGATCCATCAATGCATGTGTTAGATACCTGCTGCCCTCTAATGGCTGTCGGTCCCTGCGAGCCTCGGGACAGCATTCAGTGAAAGAAATCTGCTTAGCTCAGAACTTTACCAGTGTTTTTATAGCATGGAACAAATCTCTGCAGAGAAAATGTGGCGAGATCTCTTCACTACTCTTCATGGTTTAATGCGCCTCTTCCCTGCACTCCGTGCAAACCCCGTCATTTGCTCCTTGCTTCTGCCACATCCCATCCTGCTTTGATTCCTGTTAGGGAAGTACGTGCCTTTCCCAACAGCTTTAGATGTGATTTAGAGGGTGGACAAAGAGTAGCAACAGAGTGGCCCTTGAACTCCACCAGCTTTCTGCAGACCAGAGAAGAACTAGTCAGAAAGACACTGCTCTGGACTTGCCCAAACAGCTGGAGAGAGTTCAGACAGCTCTGTTTGTAATGAAGACACATAGTGTCAACTTCTGCTCGCTCACTACCAGACCTGCAATAATGTCTGCTCTGTTTGGAGAAAATTATCAGTGCCCTGCCTGCCTTGTTGACTTAGAGGGATTGCATTTCTTGGGAAGTGGGACCATGCAGTTCCCTGCTGAATGGCTTGCTGCTGCTTATCAGCGGGCAAGGTACAGCATGTTGTTCCCTTGGGAGCATTCCCCGAATCAACACAGTCTCCCTGAAAAGCTTGGTGCTCATTGAGTGTTGTGGAGTTCTGTTTTTTTTTCCCCAGAACCAAAATCTTTAAGCCTGCCTGGAGGTACACTGATTGAAGCAGCACTGGGGAAGCAGTAATATCTGGAAGGAATTTTGCAGATGAGTTAATGATCAGTGAAGGTTGAAGAATGGTACCGACACAGCCTGCATCTCTTTGCCAAGGAATCTAGCATCCTACTGAGGACTGGAGTCCATAAGCAACAGGGGAGAATCAAAGATGAATTGCAGTTAAGCACAGACAGGATCTCTGAGAACGCTTGGAAGAAAGTTCCAGGACCTGGGGCCTGACTTTGTTCACAGCATTCTCTCTCTTTTTGACTTAACTACTTTTGCTAATTTTGATAACAATCTCAGTGAAAACACAGGATCACTAGAGTTGTTCCACCACAGTTCATCAGCCTCTGTGAAAGTTTAATGAAAACAGCAAGGCTACCATCTTTGATATTCCTTTTTCTATTCAGCCTGGAAAGTACAGTTTTAGTGCTCTATTCATAAAATATATTTAAAATCTGGGTTTGTACATTTTGGAAGGTGGAGGGGGGTGGTGGGGAGAAAGCCTGGCTTCATTCAAATGAGTGGGAGTTTTGCCATGATTTACATGGGCCAGAATTTCATCCTTGTTTATACAGTTTTGCAGCCAGGCTGAAGAACTCTTAGGATGCCTGGGCCAGAAAAAGAAATCTTGAATCTTAACACTGCTGCAAAAAGTTGGGGTAAGAATGCTGGGAAAGTCCCAAGGAAATTGAACTGGCATAGAAGTCATGTTTAGCTGGCTGTGTTTTGGATGCTTTTGTTGTGCTCTCCATCTCCTCTCTCGCTGCCTGAACTGTGAATGATGAGCTGCAGACCAACCTGATCTGCAGATGGCTGCAGTCCTGACACGCAGCCATCTGCAAAGCCTTCACCAGCAGGGGAATGCCGGGTAGCTTTTTAAGATCAGATAATAGGCTGGTGCAAGACAACCAGAAGTCTGAACATACTTAGTAAGCAATGTTCCTGACTAATGTAGGCAGCAGTCTGTTTAATAGCAATCTGCACTCGGTAGCCAAAGTGCTATGGGATGTTCTTGGATCAGGTTTGGGCATGCACCAAGTTAAAAAACTGCTCTGTTACACGGGTTGCTTTTCCTAAACTACCATTATAGGTCAGTGCAACACACTGACCTAGGAGCCACGTGTGACACGGATTTCTAGGTCACATCTCTGTTGCTGAGCATTTGTACCCGTGGGGTTTTCAGGTGGTCTTTCTATATCTAGTAGCACTCATCAGCTTCTAAATTCCTCAGTCTGTGTCTGTACAGCAAAGAGCATGTGCAGCTGTTCATTTCATTTGACAAATCCTACACCTCATGTTCCAGAATCACAGTGAACATACTTAAAATTTCTATTTTGGGTAGAACAGTGCAACCACCAAGTTGCAGTGTAGTTTTTACCTCAGAAACTGCACTGATTTTAAAATGGCAACATCTGTGCAGCTTCCTTTGTTAAAACACTGGGATGCAAGATGCCTTAGAAACTAACATGAGCAATCCACTTGCATCTGCAACACTCTAAAGTGGTTGGATGATTTTAAACTCATTTATTTTCTCAGGTACCAGCAAGGGCTATTCTGGATTGTTAAAACAGACAACCCTTAAGGTAGAGCTTTGAGCTAAAAATAAGTCACTCTGCCCAAGCGTCCACATAAGGCTGTGCTATGCTCCATAGCTTATCTGGTCACAGTGACTTCAGAGGGACTACGTTGAAGAATGCAAGGAAAAAATTTCTCTGATCTCAGATCCTCCTGTAGGCCACAGAAAAGTGTAAAGTAATACTGTCCCTTCTTCCCACAGAATTCCCCTCAGAAGTACAAAGATCTGGTCAAGTTAAGACTAATCCTGGACCCAAAATGATGGCTGAAGAGTTGCTGGACTGGATCCTACAGGCCTTGTACAAAACAAAACAACAAAACAAAACAAACCCAACAGTCCTGCTAACACAGGTTGGATTTTTGCCTGAGGGAGACCTACTAAGTTTGACACTTAGTGAGTGGAAAGTGAAATTGTTGCGGTGACTTTCCCATTTTCTTCAAATAAAGATGGTTAAACTCTCACCAAAAGCAAGTCTCCACACAGAACCAGTTGGGCTTTTCTTCCAGGCAGAACTCACCAGAGAGAATTATTTTGAATCGCACTGATATGCTGGTGGCTGTAATGAGCTGGACATAAACAGACTAAAGGGACAGCCCACAGGCCTTCCCTTTCCCCTACCAGTGGAAAAGGGATGGGTGAGATTTCCCTGCTGTCATTCAGCTGCTGGCTAACAGAAGAAGCTGTTCTCTATTTGGGCTTGTGCTGGTTGAGCAGCCCAGTCTGCAGCTGTATCGTGTTACACACTGTTATGCAACCCCATCCTCCTTGCAAACAATGACAGGAGCAACCTAAATCATGAAACATGAAGACTATAATTACAGAGGGGAAAGTGCTTATTTGGCATTCGGGTATCCACAGCCAATTCAGATTAGCTGAACTAGCAAATCACTTGGCACAAGCTTAATGAGAATAACATTTGCACTGGACTAAATGATGGTTGTTTTACCCCACTGCTGGCCAAGACAGTAGTGTAACCTGAGTGATGCTGCCATGGCTTGGGCAGTTCTCTCTCTTCCTAACAGACAGTGACATTTACACCACAAACAGGAATAGCCTTTGCAGTCAAAGGCCCTGCCTCAGGTTCTGAAGCTATTAGCACCCAGAGGAGCTCTGTCCCAGTATGATGCTTCAGGTGTGTTTCTTATGATTGGAAGTTTGCAGGTGTACAAATCTGACAGTATCTGCTCAGACTATGCCCTGCATTTCCCTGCTGGGCTTGTCCTCCTCATGCTGCTTGAGGGGGGTTTATGCACCTGCACAGCTTGTAGCTGCAGTTGGCTGTGTAAAGTGGAAGCTGCCAGCCAGGAACTCTATAACTGAAGAGAGTGTGCAACTGTGCAAAGCCTCTGAAAACTTTGGAAAGTGCTTCTGAACCCTCTGCTCTATCCCTCCCTCCCACCTCTTACAGAAAACAACCCATAGTTTTTAAGATCTGATTTTTCTTTCAGAGTTTTCTTCTTGCTGTAAGTCTTCCTTGGGGAACCCAGATTAATAGTTTATGGAGGCATTAATAGAACAGCAGCTGTTGAATGTTAAACAAAGAGGGATTTTCATCCAACTGATTGCTAGATATTAGAATTAAATAAGAATTAAGAGTAAAGGCCCTGCTTCCCTTTTAGCTTGCAGCTTTTATGCTGGTGAACATCTCCAAGGAATTCTGTTGAGTTTTCAGATTTGTGCCACAGTCATCAGGACTCCAAAAGTTCTAAACAAGCTGAAAAAAAAGGTGAATGTTTTTATGTTGCTGCCTTGGGGACTGTGAAACTATATACCTGCTGGATCTTCAGTTGACCCTAGAGATACTTAGCGGAGGGAGGAAAAGAGCTTAAATTTAAAATATAAAATATGGAGAAAATGAATCAGCACAAGTTTGATGCTGTTGGTTCCACCCATCTGTTTTAATCATGTATCTTCCCTTTTTTCCTGCCATAATCATTCTCTGCACATAGTCAGGATTATTTTACTGATCACTGAATGCCAGAGAGGATGCAAGTTACACTGTCTCAGTATCAGTGACACCCACATCTTACAAATTTATATTGGATATGAAGATAATCACCTGTGACTTTGGGCAAGTAGGTCAACAGTTTATGGAGAGGTCTGCAAAATGCTGATGACAAAACACTGCAGCATCTCTACCACTGGTTGCATAGTGAACACTTTCTTGTCCCACAGCTGTCTCGAACCCTGCATTATCCCTTCCCACAACTATCCCTTCACAGCCAGAAGCTTATCTATCTGAAGAGTCAGGCAGCTCTTCAAAAGGGAAAATGGCATGACACTGAATAACAGCTCTATTTCTCCACATGCATACATTTTTCACAGTTAATTTCTCATTCCTTTGCCTCAGTCTTTGGGAGCATAAGTTCAGGCATCTTCATCTTGAAAATAGCTCTGTGTTGCCCAGACAGTAAGCTAAATTTGAGATGCAACAGGTTATTCCCCAAAGACATCTTAAAGGCTAGGGTCTCTGCCAGGAGAGTGCAATATCACATTTTACTGGCTGACATATGAGACATCACTTCTGCCAACAAGCATCTACCAACAACAAGACAGTTCTAGAGCCTGGGTGTACCCATACCCCAGCCTCATCTCAGAGCCCCACATTCAGACATGCTTCCTAACCTCCTCCAGGTTTTAGGCCCTCATTTGTTTGCCCATCCTGGGATGGGAACCTCAGCAGCCCTGGGCCAGCTGAGCTCTGCTTTTGCTTAGCTTTTCTATATACTTCGGGTGCAAACCATGATGATTTTGCCTGCTAAAAAGTCCTTAATTGCAACCATGTTTAGATTCCTGCTGAGCTGAGCTGCAGCAAGTGGTTGTGTTTCTGAATCTGTAGCAGGTGACCAGAGTTACATGCTGATACAGAGGGGCTTATTTACAACTGGGGTAGCTCCTAAGCTGTAAGACCTAACAGAGTCTAGGCAGGGTTGTCTGTGGATGTAGGGGGAAAATTTGTATAATGGAGATGAGGGAGTTCATTCAGAACTTGCTTGCCGTAAGGTCTGACCCCTGAATGATTTGACCTCACTAGCAGCTCTTACTTTCCCTTTAGGAAGGTTGGAAGGGGGAGAAGAAGAAGCTGGAAGCATTATTCCCAGTTCAGGTTCCTGCCTTCTCCTTCATGGAGAGGTAAGCTAATCTGATACTCCATCTACAGGAGATTCTCTGGTTCTAAAGGTACTGTTGCCAGATAATTTTTAAAGAGGTATATTGTTTATTTTTAATTCTTTAAACTTGGGCTTAAGTTCATAGATAACTGTCCTTATATATATATATATTTTTAAAGCTACTTTGGGAATACTTATAGTTAGGCTGATGCTGAGTGTCAGAACTTGGTTCTTTGAGATGCTGCAAGGAGCCCAGGGAGAAAAACTGCCTAGAGACTGCAAAAGAAAGGCTCTTTAGCAGCCTGTGTGTTACTCCTGCTAAGTTTTCTATGTTTCTCCTGGGAATACTGTTTTTGTGGATCACAGTGCCTTGTTGAATGAAGGACCAGTTGAGTATTTGACACTTTCTCAGAACTCATATATTTATAAAATTAGAGGTTGACATCAAACACTTAATAACTTAAGAAGGTGGCATTGTGTATTATGTGGGTGTATTCTTTTCCTTCCAAGTCCTTCCTTCCTCTAGACTATCAGTGTGTTTTCTACTTTAACTCTGTAATGCTAAAAGCCAGTTGAGATGTGTTGTTCTCTTTTTCAGCTTTTAGTGGTTCTAGTCAAATACAAAGAGTTAATCTCTTCTACATAGGTTAAAACAAAGGTTTTCTTCTGGCTCAAGTGCTGCTTTGTTGAAGTCTGTCTTTTCTTTACTCTTTCTACTTTTTGGAATCAAATTTATGGTTGCATCTCCACAGAGTATGAAAGTTTCTTTTTATTATTATTTTAAGTAAAAAATATAACTGCCGTGGTCTCCCACTTCCTGGATGACATTGGCAACTTTACTTGTGGCTACTGACATTTCAAGAGACCCATCTTATACAGGCAGTCTGTGTTTGGCTAAATTTAGCAAGCCATGGATCAAGTGGCAAGTATGTTCCACCCTGAAACCTATTTTTGGGAGGAACTCAGCATAGGCACCAAGAGGTTAAAAAGCTGTGTGGGGGAGAAGAAGGAAAAAAAAAAAAAAGACAAGAAGCAAAATATTTTGCAAGAATCATTGCTATGTTCTGAGCTTCAGCTCTTGAACACTGTGGCTCTGAATCACGTTCACTGGGGAAACAGCTGCAGCTGTTTAAGATGCTACTGCTCCTCAGCTGTTTGTTACCTTCCTTTTGCAGCATGGGGGTTGAACACAAACCTTCCTCAGCAGTTTAGACTTAATGTTACCCTTCCTAACAGAAGGCAAATAAGACCCAGGCATGTACCCCTTTCTCCCAGCAACACTGGGGAGTGCAGCAGCCCCTGCAAGGGGGTTGGGGTTGGCATGGGTAGTTTAAGCCCCAGTGAGCTCCTGTCATGCACTTGGAAGGGTTTATGTGTTCTGTGTGCCTGAGAGTTCTGACTGTGCTCTGCTGGTCCCTGATCATGAAATATGTTTCTACATATTCGGTTGTGACTGGGTTAGTTAAAAGTGTTTTGGAAAATTGACTTGACAAAATCACAGAGAAACCATAGTGTGGACATGCTGGTCAGTAATTAATTGAAGAGTGCAGTGCTAACCAGATAAAAACCGGTTGTCAGCTCATAGCCATGCATTCATATGGGTTGGTGCATGTTTATCCCAGCAGTTTAAACCCTGTTTTGATTCAGTGACTTCTAGACACAGTTTATTCCCTCCTATAGAAGTGTACAGTAGCCAAAAGGATTTGTAAGGCTGTCCTAGAACAGAGGTGCAGCACTGTGTGCCCATCCTCTCCTGACTGCCAGGGCTGCCCTGGGATGGAAGATGCAAAGCAGATGCCTCTCCGGGAGCTCTGCCAGCGGCTGACTCAAGGTGAAGGATCCCGGAGACCGGCTGTAATGGGTGAGAGCCGCGCCCGGTCTGGTTCAGCAGCACACCTGGTGCCGTCCGCCTCGGCAGGGGTTGGGAAGGGCTCTGGTGTGTGCTGGCACAGCCCCTCGACGCTGAGCCTGTGGCTGACCCCGGCTGCGGCCGAACCAGCCCTGAGCACTCAGAGCTTTGAGGTCTCGCAGTGCCCTAGCCTGTGCGGGTGGGGAGCTGGCACAGCCCCTCTCCCTCCCTGCTGGAGGGGAGAGATGGCTGAAACTAGTCTGGGAGCAGGTGAGTCATGGGCTGGCTCCTTGCTTCCTCTTGGGGCAGCTTGAGGATCCAGAGGCATGTCGGAGACAGGAAAAGGACCATTTCTAATGGGGATGCCGGGCTGGCAATCTGGAAGTGTAGGAGATTCCCAGTTGTGCTACTGGCCTCAGCTTCCCTGGGAAATAAAACGGAGATAATAATTACTCTGTCATGGATTTCAGGCTCTGGAATATTGAACATTACTTAAGGGAGTATTTATGGGCCTATCACTTTTGTGTTTTTATTAGCAACACTGGCAAAAATGAGAATAATCTGGGTATCTAACAGACTCTTCATAACCTGGCTGTTTGCTTTTTCCTTTACTAAGCCCAGTCAACAAGCAAAATAGCTCAGGGCTTCTGAGTCAACTGTTAGTGCAGTGTGAAGGTAAGCATGATTAAGATTTCTAAAAAGTACTGTAATATAGGAAAAAAAGAAGAGGGAGTTCCCCCTTTTGTTAGAATGCACTAAACAAGTCCTGACTATTATATCTTAACACAGAGATTTTTACCAGCTAAAAGGCATCATGGTAATGAAGAAACTAATGCAGTAAGTACTTTTAGTGCCCAAATGTTTAGGAGTATTTAGGAGCATTGCTTTTCTAAGCATTCAGTACTCTTCTTTTTCACAAAAGTCATGATAGCACGTGGTACTCAGCCTTGAAAGCATCTTGATATCTGCAAAACCAGATAAGGCCAGGTTTAGTTTGTATTCCTAGAGGTGGGGCAGTAGGGAGGGAAATCCTATCCTATATCTGCAGGAAGCACACCTGATTTCTACCCTTCATGGGAAAAGATAAGTATTTCTCAACCCACAAACATCTACCCTGTAAAAAACAAGAAATCTTGTTTAATAATGATACTTTTGTGAGCAGCCTTAAAATCCCAACAAAAGAGGACAGAATTAAACATCTTGAAAACATCTCTTGGCCTTATTTGGGCCAGCACAGATTGGAGTACAATTTTCAGATCAGGCTCATCCTCCCCTATTTTCACTTTGGTGAAAGTGAGTAGAAGAGGCCATTTCAGCCCTCTTCTTGCATGAAGGGTGCAGCAGTGTTAAAGAACAGAAATAAATACTTCAAAGCTGCTTGGAAAGAGAAGGAATTTAATTCCCACCTTAATTGGGGATCTTTTCTATTGATTTCAGCAAGGGCTGCTGCAGACACAAATAGACTGAGGTCAAACTGGAAACAGACTAAACCTCACTGAAACTCGTGCTGGAGGGAGAATCTGCACTCACTGCTCCCCTTTAGTGGCAGAAGTAGGAAAGAGTTAAGACCCCTAATGTTACCTGAAGGTGGAAATACTGGAACCCCTCCCTCACAAACAATGGACAGCAGGGGCTTCAGCTGGCTATTGACTTTTCAAGTGTGAAAGGATTGAGGAAGGAAAAATGATGGTGTTCTTGTAATGATTGAGGAAGTCTGTCCTAATGGCTAGCTACTACTGAACACACTTTCCAGCTCTCCCCTTTTCTCTGTTCTTCTTCCTGGCTATGAAGTGAGCTGCCTAAGGAGACACAAACCCAGTATCCTTCACCTCCTCTGATGTCAATCCCTTTCCCTCCCCCCCCCNCTTGCAGTGGGATGGCAGGGCTGGTTGTGCTGGCCTGAGGGAGAAGCTCAGCTGCAGGCAGGGCTTGTGGGGATGTAAGAGCCAGTGATCTGAGGGTGATTCTCAGGAAAACAAAATCTGCTGACTCTTGTGCTGGCAGCTGAAGCTGTTAATGAAGGGGCTGTGTATCTGCTCCAGGAACTGAGCAGATCTATTAATGCCTGGTATTGTCAGGCTTGCTAACACCAGCCTGTTACTGGAGGTGGCTTGGGAGCAATATATGCTGTACTCAGCTGTCCACCCCGCAGGGCAGTAATTTCTGGCACGGAAAGGGTCAGTGGCCTATAACTGGCAGTGTCCTTGAGTCCTGCAGCAGGACTACCCAGGGCCACTGCCAAAGTTTGAAGAGGCTTTTAAACAGAGTTTAAATGAATTTCAAAAGGTGACATGAGAATGTGAGCAAATACATCCCTTGTTTGATCTTTCCTGTGTTCATCCTTGGGGGGTGGGGGGGTGGGTAGAAAAAAGGAATTTGTGCATTCTTTGCAAGGAATGGAGGGAACACCCCATTCAGCCACCAAATCTGCTTGTAATGGAAGCTTACCACTCCCAAACATTTTTGGCTGGCTGCAGAGGTCAGAAGGGGTAACAGTGGTGCTGTGCTGGGGTTACTGTTGCTCTAGTTCTGAGGAGGAAACTTTGTCTTGTTAATGTAGGCTGAAATCTCTTACTATGGACACAAATGATACTTAAGCCATTAACACCTCAGTGATAAACATCTCCTTATGTGGTAAAGTCCTAGAAAAGTGGCTTTGATAAAAATCAAGATGATTGTCTAACTGGAAACTTTCTATTTTCAAAGCATTTAGACTGTGTTGGTGTATGACGCTAGATTTGCTCTGACAAGTAAAGTCCCAGTGGGGCAATTTCTAAGGCTTCTGGCTTGGTCCTTGTTGCCTGTTTAAAGAGCCCTTCAAAGCAGGCAGTGGGCTACTCTTCAATGCTGGTCCTGTCAGTGTTTTTGCAGCTGAGGCACTGCAGCCCCATCTGTGTTTCATGACGGTCTTTTCTGTATCAGGAGGCCAGGTGTGAGCTCTCTCAGTGGGAGAGGAGAGGCTGCCAGGCCCTCAGGAAAGCTGGCAACAGGCTTGGTTTCCAGAAAAATCAGTGCTTGTGGGTATACAATGAATAATGAATTCCAGGAACTCCTGGAAAATTATTTTCTCTGGTACCACCAGCCCAGCATCATCCTTCTGATGGCCTTAGTGGAAAGCAGAGCGGGCACAGGCTTGTCTGAGTGCCTGCAACAGAGGCAGTGTTTCTGAGAAGTGTTGAGCTGTCTGCATGTACACAGGTTGGCTCTTCCATCTGTGTGATGCTAAGGAAAGGTGAGGTGTGTGGTGAGAGGAACCTGTGGCCTGTCTAGCCAGCAACTTGGGTACTGCTGTCCCAGAGTACCAGACTTGCAAAGCCATGTTTGCTGGTAGTTTCTGCAGTTGTGGTAGAGAAGGGCCAAGTTTCAGAGAGGAAAAAAATGGCCATGAGAATTTACAACTCACTAAAAAAAGACACAGACACTGCAATCTTTGCTATGACTCATCTGGGCTGTTACTTGAAAAAGGCAGGCTGAGCAGGTGAGGACCTCCTTACTCAAGGGAGCAGCACTCATTTGTGAACTCTCTGAAGCCCTGAAAGTAGAAATGGTGTAGGTGAGCAGTTCCCATGCTCAGCCTCCGACCACTGAGTTCCCTCCCACCACGGCCAGATGCAGCTTAGGGAGAGCTGGCAGGTCACGGCTGGCTGGTCACTTCCCACCTGTTGCTTCCACTGCTGCTAAGCATGTTTGAGAAGTAAAAATGCAGCATATATGTCCTCACTCTCATCTTTCTCTTAAAAACAGATGATGAAATAGTTACAGGAATATCAATAATTCCTGGATGACGGGGCTTTGCTGATGTTGCTGATGGGGAGGGGGTGTCTGTGAACAAAGCTGGTGTCTGCCTTATCAAAGTGTGAGTGGAGATAATTTCAGGATGTTTCGACAATGTTTTTCCCAGTTGGAACTTTATTACAGATTCACAGAGAGTCAAAGCACTGCTGTGAACTGCAGCAGCTTGTTCAGTCACCTCCCTTCAGTGAACAAGCCATGCTCCGGCGGGGCCCTGCTGGGACATGAAAGTGCCGACACGCATTCTGGAAAACCTTGCGGCATCGCTGCCTCCTCCCTGGGGATTAGGGACACTTATTGAGCCCTATGAGGAAAGACTGTCCCCCCAGCTCAGCAAATCGTGGTACAAACTGTTGAGGGGGGCAGGTCAGTGCTGTTTCAGTGTCCAGCAGCCCGGGAACTGGGCAGAGGAGCCTGGCTGTCCCCGGCCAACGCTGCTGTTTGCTCAGGGAGCGGGAGCTGGGCGATAAGGCGTCCCTGGAGATAACGCGCTTTTGTTGTTTGCCTGCTGGGTCAGGGCTCGGTAGGTGTTCTGCATTGCTGTGCGTTAAGGGTGTAGGCCTCTTAAAAGAAATTTAAAAAGGGACTTTGAATGGGCTGGGTCAAGGTGTCGGAGGGTTAAACCAGAACAGTTCCGGCACTTGCGAGAGGGAGAAAGTTGTATAACATCACCTTACACCGGGTAAACCTTTTCGTCTCAGCCGGCCAGCCCTTTATGCGAGAGGGAACCGGTCGCGAAATCACAAAGCAATCGCCTGTTTTAACGAGGTGGTGGTTTGTTTTTTTTTTTT